>CAVNYN010284898.1:0-57380 GCA_963692815.1 Nyctanthes arbor-tristis | reverse complement strand
GAAAAATAGACCAAAAAATGAAGAGGGAAAATGGATTGTGAGAGAAGCACATATTAGCAACTTCGTGAGGCATCAAATTAAAGAAATTAGTAAAATCCATAAAAAGCTCCAAAAAATATGTCAGAAGTGGGATTTGAACCCACGCCCTCTACCGAGGACCAGAACTTGAGTCTGTCGCCTTAGACCACTCGGCCATTTTGACAGTTGTGGACGTTATGGTGTTTTCAATATCCTTTCTAGAAAACTACATAATAATTAGCCAAATACAGATTCTCTAGAGGTTTTATTAGCCTAAAAACATATTTGTTACCATCTAATGGCTATTAAAATGCTAAAACATAATTTTTACATTTTAATAGTTAATAGAACAATTGGATAACTAGGCTAGTTTTGGGAATAGTTATGAAAAATGGCAAAATACTTAAAGACTTTGGAAAAATGGCAAGTTTGTTGTGTAAAAGTACACATACACTCTTCTTATAAAAATAGCAAAAATAATTGGATGGTTATGATTTTGTGTAGTACACCTATATCAATAGCCCAAATTGAAAGATGTGGAATGAGTAAATTAAAAGACACAATGGGTATTTTTTTTACACAGTGGATATTCATGGTTGGGGGAAAACAAAAGAAGCTAGCAAATCATTAAATCCATGGTAGAATACCGATGTGACGTCTTTAAGCTTAAAGTGGTAAAGTAACCCCGTACCGTAATTGTGGAAAACTACATTTAGATTATACAGAAATATAGAATTTAATTAAATGTAGAGTTTTTTTCAGCAACTGATGAGATGATGTTTAAGATTAAAGTGACAACATAACTCGAAAATGTATAATACAACATTGAAGTTGTATCAAATTGTAGAATTTATTTAAATGTAAAATTTTTCCAACAACCGATGAGATCTATTTAAGTTTAAAGGGTTAAAATAACTTGTAATTATACAATTCTACATTTATGTTATGACAAATTGTAGAATGTATGTAAATATAGAACTTTTCAAGCAACTGAAGTGATGTGATTAAGTTTAAAGTAACCCGTAATTGTAGAATAATAGAGTTAGGTTATACCAAATTGTAGAATTTAGTTAAATGTAGAATTTTTCCAACAACCGATGATGTATTTAAGATTAATGCATTAAAGTAAATCGTTATTGTTATTCTACATTTATGTTACGACGAATTGTAAAATTTTTCCAGCAACCCAAGTAAGTCATTAACCTTAAAGTAACTCATAATTATAGAATATTATATTTAGGTTTTACCGAATTTTACATCTATGTAAAATTTTTCCAACAACTAATGAAATGTGTTTTAGTCTAAAGTAAATTGTAATTGTATAATTCTACATTCAGGCTATATAGAATTGTAGAATTTACTTAAATGTAAAATATTTGTAGCAACCCATGTGATGCCTTTAAACTTAAAGTGATAACACTAATTATAGAATACTATATTTACGTTATATAGAATTGTAGAATTTATGTAAAGTAGAATTTTCCCAAAAACTGATCCAATATTTTTATAGCATACAATCATAGACGCATCACATAAAAGTAGAATAATACGCTTAAACTGAAGATAAATGTGGAATTACACCTAGTAGGATTCTTCTAGTAACGAGTGCAACAAATTTAACATGACATATTGATCTCATGTTATCATTAGCGTATGCATAGTTTACATAACGTATTCAGAGGTGCATAGAATCCCACAGCAAAATGTATAAGCACAAAAGCCTGGACAAAAGAAGTCATATCAAAAAGGTCAAAGGGGTTAGTATTAAGACAAATATGTTAGTATTAAGACAAAGATGTGGGAACAGGTTACTGCTACAACAAGTTAACAAAATCTTCCACTAGGCTCTCTTCTGAGCATGCTCTGTTGTATAACAAGTTCGCTGATATGAACTTTTGGATGCCTTTCACTTAAGTGCTTGCAATACTTGTAGTGTCATGAACTGCTGTTTTTTAGTAGATCTTGAAGCCCTTTTCAGATTGTTAGCTATATGAGCATCATCAAGCTTTATTAGGTAACTCTGCTGGTATGCTGCCATCATCATCGCAGTCACTTATACTTTCTGTAAATGATTTAGATCCATTACCACCCTTATTATCATTTCCGGATCGATTTCTGTACCAATATCAAAACCAGAATTGTTACCATTTCACTTGAACATTAAATGCTGACATATTCTCTTGGCCAATGCTCGGGGCAAAAGGAATGTTAAGGCCTACTTCACTAATCAACCGCTAATGTATGAAAAGATTTTGTAAATACAGAACATATATTCCTTCTTTCCTCATTTTTTTCCATTTAATTTAAAAATCTAATTTTATCTTAACTACGAAAGTATGATTTTTTAAGCTTGATTTAGCATAGACTATATAAAATAAAATCAAATAAAACAACTCCACTCATCTGAGTAGATCAATATCAAAAAGTTCAAGCAAACCCCGAATTAGTAGCATAAAATAAAGTAAATAAGCAACCAACAGATATAAATTCTTGATCCCCGAACCTAAACATACTTGAACACTGATTTTTCCAAAAGAAAAGCAGATTATAAAGTAAATTGAATGGGACAATCCTACATGATATTTTATTATATCAAAAGTAAGGTAAATAGGGAAGAACGACAAAGAGTGATCATAATCACCTTTTTGTGCTTGTCCTTTGAAAAACTATTTTCTAGATCATCTTCTTAAATATGCAAGTAGAGAAGCCAAGTGAACCTAAATAATATAGCCTATTAGCATAATTACATGGTAATGTAGAAGCACAAATGAACAACAAGAACAGTGTTTCTAATTGAAATTAATCGATCCAAGCAGGGTAAAAGAGGATTTACACCTAAATTGAAAGAGAGAAACAAATGGCTCAATAACTTGTGGAATCACAAGCAAAATCAAATATAGAGAGTAAAATATATTGATACAAATAAACATAAAATACACATAGAGATCATATATAGAATATAAGCTCAACTATACAAAGATCTATTTATAAAAAGAAAGTAACATAAAGTTATTATGTTACTCCTATAATTTTCCATTTGTTTTGCTTAGCTTTTCTGCTTCTACCTAGAGTCTAAAAATTTTGAAGTTGAATCATATATTGGCCTATACAAAAGCACTCTAAGTTCCTGAGTTTCTTTTGATGCTGGTGCCAAACAAAGAGATTTTTTATCCAATTGCCACTATAATTGGGACATTAAAGAAGCTTTCTTTGGACCCTTGATGCATTATTTTGCCTATGATTTTTTATTGACTCTTGGAATTGATGGTTATTTGATGAATGCTAATATACTATGATCCTCAAATTGAGATTTTCAGAGTGTTAAAAGGCTTCAAACTTAATTCTATTTAACCGCAAAATTGAGATAGAAAACAATAGGTCTACATGGATAGCAACAGGTTAAATATATATGTGGGCAATTACATAATCTTTTCCTAAAAGAACCATGTTCAAAACCTAAATTTTCAAAATAATAATAATAATAAAGTTAGTGAATTTATCTTTGCCTCTACTCAAGAAAATAGTTTCAGAACAACCTAATTCACCATTAAAAATCCAAAGCATGAAATAACCAAATCTAGTAACCAAAAGCAACCAGAACAAACTAAAATTCACACATAGCATTCGGAAACAGTTAAAATCAAGAACACTTTCTTCTAACATTTCCAAACTTTCTAAGATCGGAAGAGCATACGTATAAATATATATATATATATATGTATGTAACTCTCCATGAGATGAAAGCCACATGTATTTCTTCTTCTTCAATAAATCACGTTATTAAAGAAAATAAAGACATATAACACAAGAACACAAGGTTGAAACACATGACCCCTATCCTTAAAAGGCACATGACCAAATTTGTCAGCATTATAAAGACAATAGGGGTTGTACTGGTGCAAATTCATTGTACAACATTTTGATTTATTTTCTTTTAGATTCAGTTTATAGTTCACTTAATAATGAGCTAAACATAAGTTTCTTCGTTACTTCATAATTTCAGTTATCCATGAACATAGCATCAAACCATTCAATATGAGAATTCAAATCATTCCATCTCTACACCTCATTTTGACTATAAAAATGCTTTTTCCATGAGCTAATTTTCTCTAATTAATACTATAGATTTACTAATTTTTTCCTATATGTTAAACATTGCCAAGCTATTTAAATTTCAAGCTATTATGCTTCCTTTTTGTGGGAGTAACTTGAGTTGCACACGACCTTTTCTCACAGAAGAAGGTTCTCATGGTTGAGAATGATCTGTTTTTGTTTGCGTGTTCGAGGTGGATTTCGTGCTCAATCTAATAATTACTCGAAAGTTACAACCACAACCCTACTCTACCATTAGCCGTAGTACCAATTCTGTATCCCAAAACCCGTTTTATTTGAAGATAATCTTGATCTAGAGAAGCAAGCTTGGTTGGCTCTTTCTAGGGAAGAAGGAAAATCTACTCCTCTGGATGTTAAGCTCGGGGATGTCAACAGAGGGAACCTAATCTAGAAATGTTTGTTTATTTAGCACAAATACTTTCTTGTATTTCTTTGAGATCCTTAGTTTGTTCCTCTAATATTTGTTTACTTGGGTAATTGAAAGAAATGAGGCTGCTTGAAATATAAGAGATAATGGCCCTGTTTAGAAGCTCATATAGTTTGTTCTCTTTTAAAATGAAAATATAAATATACTTCTCACCCTTTTTCTAATTATCAAAATATACATAACTCGATATGGGAATGAATTTGGCATATATCATGGATTGATCAGATGTTATCTTGAATATGCTTCTCACTTTTCTTTTTTATTTTTTTTAAATGACATATTCGTTTTCTCTTCAAAGATAATGAAAAATATTTTGTTTCTTTAAGAGCATATAAAGCTAATAAAAATCTACATACTTCTCCAAACCAATACAAAGAAAAGCAGATTCACCAATTAAAAGGGACATCCAACAATTTCACTAATAACTTCTAAAATTAAAATGGCAACTTAAAGACAACTCTACCAACTAACAATCCAAAAATCTACAATAAACACAAATTTGAAAAGTTGTCAATGTATGCAAATTTATCATAAATCAAGAAATAGAATGAAAAAAATAACTATCAAAAAGTACGGCTAGCTCCAGACTAGTAAAATCTCCAACCGAGACTACCAAAGCTTACACACATAGAAAATTTGTTATGAGAAATACCGGCAATGAAAAAAAAGGACGTAAAAGAGAAGACATATCTTACAGATTTTTGATCAGCTACCTTGCCGGATTTCAATGAATGGCTGAATAATCAACCGCTATAGTTCTGGCCGACGCTATTTGGTTCGATTTTTTGGTTGACGGATTTAAGACTTAAGGTTTTTTTTTTTTTCTTCTTTGAATTGCATGTCGTTCTCCCAAGTTTCTTGTCTGGAACGTATCTAATGAATGTGTTTTCTTTCTCCTTTTTCCTTTTTTTTTTTTTTAAACAATGGATAAATATTATTATATTATATGAGACGGTACCTTGTAAATTTCAAGTTAGGATAAGGGTATTGTTGTCTATATATTGTCATCTTTGCCATGAGTGCAAATGTTAATAAATTTGGATACTTTTCCAAAAGACCAATCAAATTGACAAGTTTAGACAATTCTTCCAATTTACTCTTAATTTTTATGCACTTTGAGGTTTGACCGTTTGAGTTTTACCAAATATGTGAAGTTAACACACTAATTCATCTACAATTCATCATTCATGTGGCAATAAGGAAGTTTCAGTCCACCATCACCTATTTTTTAGCCTCTTGCTATTAAAATGAAAAATAGAAACCATCACTAGGATTTCCAGAGCTTTAATGGTTATAGATCAGACGTAAAAGAACACTGCACTAAAACCATTTTTCATCGTTCAGTGAGGCTAGGACAACACATTTCAGAGCTACTTTACAAATGTGGGTCATATTTCCAATTAAGAACACAAGATTCAAAAAGTTGCCATACTGTGCTCCATCGTCAGTTGCAGCACACTAATCTTGCAGCCATCAAAAATTTCTTCTAGCAGCTAGAATCAGTCCCTGGGAGAGGTTGCAGCAGTGGGAAATAAATTCCTGGAGACTCTGTTGCTTGGTTCTAGTCAAGGCTCTTCATCTTCTGAATCAGGAACAACAGTAGGCTGAATGGCAGTATTCACTGAAGGCCTCTGTCTTGACTTGTTCTTTGCACGTAAATTTAGCACATCTGGAACGGCAGGAACAGGAACTCCGGCTAGTCGCTTACTTGACCGAATTCCTTTAGGCCTATGAACCTTATTCTTTTTCTGCTTCATGCCATTGTCTTTGTTGCCGTTCTGTTGATCATTGTCTTCCTTTACACCCCCATTTGCATCATCGTTCGATTCATTGTTGTCATCACTTCCTTGATTGCTGTCGTCCATTTCATGATCACTTTCAGTTGAATCACTTTCCCATGAGTTATTATCTGAATGGTAAGCTTCACTCGTTTTCCTTTTGCTGAACCACGTAAAAGAACAAGCGTGCTAAGATAAACCAATATTGAAAAGCAATGATCTATGCTTGCAGCATCTTTGGTTTTGGCAAGTATGATCAGCATTTCTGAAGCAAAAAAATCTTGGCCGGAAAGAAGAAAAATGAAAATTTGAGATGAGCTTTAAGTCATGCTAATCTTTGGCAGCTAGATTATGAATAACCAATGGTTTGTCCGTATCTAAGCTCACAACCACAACAAGCTGGCTGAAATTGTGTTGTAGAGAACCAAATATTGATTCTTAATTTCTCATACATACACACCATAAAGATTTTTATTCTATGATCTTCATTTTCAAAATGAAATTCAAATCCAAGTTAGAACAATTATTTTTATAATCATTACTTCTATCAAGGTTGAACCATGTGAAAGGAAAATACATTTCTAAACAAGAATGCACTAAAGTAATCATTAACAAATAAATAATTAATTAAGATGATACCCAACTAATTAAAATTTCTGGTTTGGCAAAGCAGAAACATAAAAATTTGGTTTTGGATGAAGTTAGAAAATATAAAACACAAATAAAATTGAAAGCAGAGCACTTACTTCGTATACTGTATGGCCTCTTTAATGGCTCTATCATAATCATCTGCATTAAGAAAAAGTAGTAGTTTTAATAGCAGAAGCATTTCTACCTGGTATATTTGCACCAATAACATTGCTGGGAATATTTTTCAACTCTTGTTTTTGCTTAGGAATAAAATTTTATCTTGCCTTCTGGTAGTACTCGTACTAGTTCAGAAATTTAGGGAATGAGAGTGTGCAGGAGAAAGAGCCTTGAGTATGTTTACTTTCAGATAACTGTTCTAAGAATGCTGCTTTCTGTTTGACTGAATATTTGATAGATATGAAATATACAGATATTGCAGAGTTAGATAAAACATAAGAGAGATGGTGAATGGGACCGTATAAGTTCAACTTTTTTCTATCTCATACAAGAACTGACAATTTTGAACAATGATCGTGCACAACTTCTCATAATTTTTTGAGATAAGAAAATTATAATATACATATTAAATGGACAAAGATATCTTCCATACCAAATCGATAGTTAACGCGCCTAATATTACGGCAAGACCTCGTAATTCAAGCATTTCGAAGACCATTCAGCAGCATCTGTTCTCTTCTCTGCCGTTGCAGTTCCTTTTGTTTCTTCTGCCAAATTAGCATTTTACCCACATTAAGTAAAACAAAAAGAAATTTATAAAATTATGAATTGGGTCCTTGAAAGCCCTTGCATGATCTAAGATGATAGGAAAAACAACTGCAAAATAATTCAAAGTGCCAACCTTCTGAAAGATCGGAAGTTCCGGGATGGCATTGGCTTCAACAATTTTACTAACAGCATCTTCCCATTCAACTCCACTAGATGACCATTCATCCTACGAAATACATGGAAAAGGCAGAAACATGACATGAAGCCCAGATGCAAGGCAATATACATAATACTAAATGCTAACTTACCACAATCTTGCGGAACTCTTCCAGATTAGTTGCAAAAGTCTTCCACTGACAGTCAATTGTTTGTACAGCATCCCTTGTGTCAACACTTGGCTTGGATTCAAAGGTGTGAACTTCTTTGTATAATCTATAACCAGTTATTGAATTTCCATCATACCTTCAACCAAAAGAACATGATTATACCAGAGATGAAGCTCACAAACACAATGCACCTAGTAATTACCAGAATGCTGTTCCAAGTCCATCTCCAGCGAGCTTATCCTTTCGAAAAGCAGAAACTTCAGTGCCACTTTTTATTGCCTTATTGATATGGGACACAATATCATCTTGCTATATAGGAAAAGATCAAATCCAGAAATACTGAGTTAAGGAAGCACAAGAAGATAACTACTCAAAATACAGTCAAAATTTTAGAAACAAAACGGTAATCCAAATTGGAATCTAAGATAAATAGCAGTTGATATATAAATTGACTTGATGAGTATATATAAAAAGAGCACTAACTTCATAAAAGGGGGAGATTTGAAGAAATACCTCAGCTCGAACTTCACAAAGTGCTTTAAGAATAAGTAGGCGAACTGTTGGATCAAGATCTTTATAGATAGAAATTTCCTGTCTGAAATATAACAGTGGCAAGAAAACTGTAGTTACTCAGCAACCAAATATATGACATTAGAAATAACTGATATAAGATGATGAGTTGCTATACCCTTTTGCTCCATTTAAAGGAAAATCTCCTTCAGCAACCTGCAATAAAGCAAAAGAAGAACTGGAATTAGCAACTCTTAGTTCACTAAAGTTCTTTTAAGCTGCAGGACTGACATACCCATGGCCACCACATTGCTAGTTTCTTAGTGAGAGCAATAACCCAAGCATCAGAACTCTCCAGTGTAGTTTTGCTCACTGAATGTATTCCCTGGAAAAAAAAATAATAATAACAACAATAATGAAATACCAAGAAGTTAATAACTTTCATCACATTCTAAAATCAGAAAAAGATAATACCATTCGCCAATTTTCATGAGACGAAAAGTTCTCCTTCAGAACATAGTGTAATAATTTTTCTAGACTTGCTCAGAACCATATTTTTTCAAACAAATTATCACCAGTTCGATTCCTATACTATTACAACTAACATAAATGAGGTAATTGACAGATAAGATTATGAAATCTACCATCAAGAATTCAATTGAACAATTTTTTCCTTCCGATCTCCTTTGAACTTACCAAATATGCATAATTCTTAAGGCATCATGAAATAAGCATTACATTGAAACCACAATTAACTAACAGTTAAGTAGTATGTAGGAAATATTATTACTTCAGAAAAAAACTCTAAAATGCAGAGAAAGTGAAACCAACGGGTAAGTTTGTAAATAACAAAAGAAAAGAAGGTGGACAACAACACCTTTAATAGTGATTTGTGAAGATAAGCAAGTTTCTTGTTCTGTTCAATCAGAGCATTTTCAATCTCTTCAGCAGATAGCCTTATATTGCTCTGGATCACCGGCTCAAAAACCTACAAGTACATTTCCGAGACCCATCAAGCATTTATCCTTGAAGAAAGACACATGAAAGGAAGTTGCTAAGTATAACGCAACTTATAACATAGATGCCACAGAAAAACATGGAAGGTGAGCCTTAATTCTACCCTCTTCTCTCGATTCTCAGGCTCTTCATATTTAGAAATTACGACGCTCTTCCGATCTCCCATCGAAAACTGAAGAAAGCTGTATGTTTTACCCAAACATCTGTACATTTCTCGAACCCGTAAATCGCATACGTACAGAATAATGCAATCTTGAAAAGAAAAATGATAAAACAACTCCATGCATGTCGAGGCGCAAATCGAAATTACACTAAAATGTGGCACATATTGAAAATGGGAAACAAACGCATTCAGGAAAATTCTGGAAATTACGTTAAAGAAACTTGTATTACATTTAGGAAATTAAGAACTGAGGCCAACTCCCAGCGCTGACGAAGCTTTTGGCGTGCTAGCTCGACATCCTCCGCCGCCAGAAGTGGCTCCGCGATGACCATTACGTCATCATTCTGAACGTTTCCGCCAGTCATGGTTTCTGGACAGAGAAAATTCCCACTTCTTAGAGAGAGAAAAAGATGCGGAATTAAAAACTGATGAAGAAAATAATGGGGGGAAGTGAAGGGTTTAATGTCAAAACAATTTTGAGTTTCCCGCCTTCCAGTAAATAATTTTTCGCTCGATGGTGTCACAATTTTTGAGCAATCTTCCACAATTTTTATTTTTATTTTTTACTATTTATTTATTGTTATTATTTTTTTGGGCAGGTATGCAAAATTAGACAAGGGTTTAATACAAATGGAAAAATAGTCTTGAACTATATAGCGGATTGCTATATACGCAATATCTGATTGACATCTTTAATACTCCATTCGTCCCACAAAAATTGTCCCGTAGTAATTTTCACAATAATTAAGAACCTTAGTTATTATAAACATTAAATTTTATCTTATTTTTTCCACATATACCCTTATAATTCATTAATTATTGAAATACTTTCAATACATAAGTAGTTGAATAACAATAGTTAATTAAGGGTACATATGGAAATGAAATATTAAATACATATACCAGAGGATAAGTGGAGGCAGACGAAAATGAAATAGTGGACTATCTTTTTAAAACGGAAGTAGTACTTCATGTATTGTTGCTTTTGTGTCTACTGAAAACTAACCGTGAGTGGGGTGAATGAGATTTTTACTCTTTTTGTTTACCATCTCAAACTATCAACAAATTTCACTTTGATCTTCATCAAACTTTGAAGGAGCACCAAATTTATACATTTAGTTTAACATGTATAAAAGAAATCTCATATTCTGATGCTAAGTGTCACCAGTGTTACATAACATCGTTCATTTCAAAATTCGTTTCGTGAATCTTTAATTCTACCACTCATTTTGAATGGCACAAAAATTTTTTTTACAGGTCATCTGGTAGGATCATATACTTTCACAAATCACATTACATTTTAAATTTATGACTATCACAATTGACACATGGGTGTGTAAAATGAATTTGTATAAAAATTTTATACAAGTAGACTTCAAATGTGAAGTCTGAACAAGACCTCTGACCTCCTTAATGATTAAAGAGCACGCGAAAAGCGTTTTTATGTACACTTCCACTTTGCAATAGAGAATTTCTACTTTTAGTTAAACTGAAAACATGTATTATAGATTTCATCGCAAGAAAGCAATATATTCTTGCGTACTAGTAGGCCAAACCCAAATATTTCTACCTATCAAGTTTTCAAAACACGTCGTCTAAACTGTTACAAAACGTGTAATAGAGGACATAGGCCGTGAAACCACTCACAGGCAAACATAATTTTATAGGGAATATGTCAATCAAAGGACTAAAAACACATCATCCTGACTACAGTCATAAACAGTAAATAAACAACCAGAAAGCAAGCTAAGATAAAATTAAACCAAAGACTTTAGCAACCAAATACTGAAAGAAGGAGATCGGAAGAGCCTCATCTCAGGACCACACAAGGCTCAGTACAAGATGGCATTCCTTCATTCTTTTATTTTGTGGACAAGTAACACCAATAGCAATGCATCATGCCTCAATCATCCAGTAATCGAGTGTTGTAGGAGTTGCAGTTAAGACACTTGAGGCTGAGAACATGAAAGTTTGCTTGTGTTCGGGTTCTACAATCATTGCAGCGGATCCATACCTGAAAATCAGAGGCATCAACATTCTACACATTGCATTGAACGTATGCATCTCAAGAGGTGTATTTGCAACATAATGATGTGAGAACACCTATTACAACTTCAAGCATCAGACTGAACAAATTTATACATTTGCTATTGTTGTCTACGTGGTGTCTCATCAAATTCAAACGTCTGACATGTTGACACTGCAGAAATGGATAAAGCAGCGAGATTGATCCAAAAAGTTTTGCCTGCTGTTTGCTATAAATCCACATATATGTTTGGTTAGGCTTGGATGTTGCTTATGTAAAATAAGAAGTAAAATTTTTAGTGGATATGCAAATGGAAAATCATATATAGCTAAATGAGTACATAGTTATAAGCACTCAAACACAAGCCGTTAATTACATTGCATCTTCCAATTACTTGAGCTATTAGAGAAGTGCCATGGTTGCTTACTTTTAGTTTTCATAAAACGGAAAAAATGACACAACACACACACGCACAGAGAGAGAGAGAGAGAGAGAGAGAGAGAGAGACCATTTTGTCACGGTAGTATGCAGGCATAGGTGTAGCAGCAATCTGTTCGTCAAACTTCTCCCAAACCTGCGATAAATCACCCACCGACATGAAACACAGAGGGCAAGCATACCTGTTACAAAGGCCATATCAAGTTGGATGTCATCGTAATAAAAAGCCATAAATCTTGTATAACCGTGGAAAAACGGTCAGGTTTTCTTTACTCACTGGTCATGTGCCAGCATGTCCTCAAAACACGTCTTGTGCAGGGTGTGTCCACATTGCAAACAGGCGATACTGTCTCTCGAATCAAAGATGTACTGCAAACATTTTAAGTAGCTTCATTCAGTCTAGTACTGCCAACAGAAAATAGATCCACAAGAAGCTCTACCAGAAGCAAGGATAAAATGAAGGGGCTTGTTTTCTGTAGCTTAGAGTTCTGCTAAAAAGCATGTCAAACTTCACTCTCAACCACACTTTCTTGATTAAAAGAAAAAAAAATCATTTTTTCATAATTTCCCTATATCTTTCTCTACTCAATCACACAATTCTCTCAAAATATCATTTGTCAAGAAACCATTTCCCAGAATATCAAACAAGGGTCTGATATTCCATTTGTACCTCAAAGCAAATTGGGCAGTTATGGTGCATTGCCCTCTCGACGAAAGAATGACTGCTTTTCGTAGACCAAGTGTAACAACAAGCTGAAACTTACATAGAAACCATAAGTCAGGAATCTCATGTGCTCCAACACTCAAACAAATGCAAATACATACATGCACAACCAAGCGCAGAAATAGCTCTCACACACAGACAGAGGCTTACCACATTTATCACAATGGAAGAAGTTTTCTTGTCCCCCTATCCTGAAAAGGTTCAGGATATTACAATCACAATTCATGTTTAATGATGACATTAATCTTCAAACAATTTAATAATTATATTTTCATCAAACAAAAGTAAGGGTGCGTTTGATTACAAGTTGCTTGGAAAGAAAATATTTTCTTGGCAATTTAATTACCAGTAATTAAATTCCATAGAAAATAAATTCCGTAGCGTGTTTGATTGAAAGTGGAATTCATGTTACAAAGCATGAATTACCTAGAAAATAAAAAACTTACACCCCCGTAAGAAAATACTTTCCTTGTTTCCAAAAATATGTGGTCATGTGACCAAAAGGGGGAAAATGATTTCCAGGGAAAAAATTGTCAATCAAACACTACAAAAGCCAGAATTTATTTAGGTGGAAAACACTATTTTTCATGGAAAATTTTTGGAAATCAAACACACCATGATTTTAACATAAGCTTCTCCTGGAAAATGTTTTCCTATTATCATGCATGTTCACGTAGATATAAAGGTAACTTAATATAATTATGTTAATTCGTTTTCCTCCGTAAAAATGTATTAGGCTACAGTTGTTTCTGCAGTACTAATCAATACACTAGTTTCAAGTTGCAAGCATACCTGCAAATGCCACAAGCATTGCAATGAAATTGTCATTTACATGTCTGCAAAACAGTAAACATAATAAGATGGCCGTATGTCCAAATCAAAGACATGCTCATTTCTCCAAATCTATTTTGAATATCATTGTTCCATAGGTTATTTGGAGTCAATGACGCCATTCAACAATATATCACGTGTGCAGAATTAGTATCTTACATCATCATCAAACACCTTGCAAATTCCACAGTAGTATCTCCCCATGCATACACCACAGTTGATGCAAACCTGCTGAACCTAGAATACCCACCACAGAAGCAACAAAGTTTGCATGACATAGGAAATGACAACTGAAAAGTTCATAAAACAGAAACTCTCCATCAGAATGCAAAATCTCCTCGAAATCACACCGCATAGACAGAAACTTCACAAGTACTTAAGAATCAACTGTATCTTCATTTAGTCTCAAGTTGATAACCAACAAAAACTATTATAGATGTTTCCTCCTCAGTGGATTGTTACCCTAGGAGGTACAAGTATTGTGATTAAAATTAAAGAACACCGATCCACATACTAACCTCTTGTTCGGTGCCACATAGGGAGCATATAACCTAGGGTACAGAATAAAAAATGTTATCATTATCTAGTTAGTTCAGAAAACAACTTGAGAGCATAACATGGGCCCAAAAGATAAGGATGTGTTTGGTTTTGGGGGAAGGGGGGATCCCTGATATAAATCCAGAAGGCAAAGCATGGGATGAAATATAAACTAGAAAGAGCAGCAGAAAATTAGGATGAGAGTTAAAAAAAGACGTACTTTCTGTATTTGATAGCGAGGAAGATCATGTCTGAGCTGTTGGTCAATTTCCATAGCATTCTAAAGACAAGATAAACACACTGGTGTTATTTATATTTCTCATGAAATGAAATTTATATATTGGTATTCATTAAAAGATCATCTCTCAACAAGCTCACTTGCACTCACACATAAAGGAGACGAAACAAAGCACGCAAACAAGAGACTCAGGGTCTTAATCCATGCCTAATAAGTTTATATTGTTTCATAAGTACGTCAACATAATATGCATCAAAAGTTTCTGTGAAATAAGAAAATGTTAGCTAAACAAAACCATATCAAACTCAAGTGAACTTAACCTTAGCCTCACTATGGCAGTGACGACAGTCAAATATCTCATTGCAACAGGGAGCTCTAATGCGGCACCTCCGTCGGTAATGGGAACACCTATCAAAAATTAATATTAATAATAAGTTAGCGAAAATAAAAGAAAGAAAATCAGTAGCAAACAGGGTATATGTAAGAGATACATACCCATATTCAAAGCATCCTTTATACAGAATTTCATTGGCAGTAAAATTTTCCTGATGTGCTGAATTTACTACAGGAATGCACCCTTCATTAGGATGCTGCAAATGCGAGTCACCAGGCTTGGCGTTTTTCTCAACATCATTCTCTTCAGCTTTAACAGTTTGATGATTTTCCCACTCCAAATGTTTAGTCTCAGAGAGATCAACAGCTACAGGACCCATTAGAGTGGATTAACAAATACCTAACAGCTGGCAATGAGCGTAATGCACCTGCATTGAAGAAAATTTAGGAAAAATCTGAACCTATTAATGCATATGTATCTAGTTCTCCATTTTGAAGGGGGTAAACATCACAAGATCAGGTTACTTTCTTGCACATTGCTTTGGATCAATTGAATCGGCAAATAAAAATCCAATAAAGGCTAAACAGCAGCAGTCACGGAACTTGAAGTAGGAGAACCATCAAAATATGTAGATCTACAGAAATCCCACATGAAAAATATCATGCAGCATTATGGAATAGTGAAACTGCCATCTGTGGACAGTAAAGATTCGATGACGGTTGATTCTTGACGTCCATAGATAGATACAACTTGGCTCTACCTATCGCCACGGGAACAAATAAAAGAAAATCAACCGCATCCCAAAAGCAGAAAAAAAAGTAAGACCAGTGTCAGAGATTTCGAGGATCAGTTACATTCATTCTCCTTTGAGGATAGGTCCACATCAATTCACAGTTTTGCACAGTCTTTTCTCAATTAGTGAAAGGACTTACACCAGAGAACTTATTATTCCCAGCTCAGTGTTGCCTCCAACAAAATGAAACCCTAGTGAGAACATCTCTTTGCTAATGTCCTCTGCAAACTTCTCAAGCATATATACAATTTGTTCTAACTATTCTAGCTATTGTAGTAAAAAACAGTGAATCCAATGCAGGGCCTGGAAGGTTGAGGTATACATGAAACCAAGGGTGCTAAGACTCTGGAGAAGATTGCTTGTTCTGCAACTCATCTCTTTCTAAGCACTCAATAACATACTAATAGGAAAAAGGTTTCCAGTCAGCGATAAGCAAAGCACAATAAATGTTACCCCTATAGCCAAGACAACCAAGATGATTTGGACATCAGGTGAAAAATTAAAGAAGGTGAGAAAAGAAACGTAGGAATACACGGGAAAGAGCATAGATCCATTCGAGTATTGAGTGGCCAAAACCATTCAAGGAAATAAAGAGATCCAGATTCCAACAATCCTTGGAGGTGCAGAATTCAATCTCCAATGAGAACCATATGCAATTAACAAGCAGAGAAGTTTCCATTTCGTTACATCAATTTCTCAATGAACTACAACCAGAATAACCTATATAATGTTGAAATTAAAAGACTACAGTAATTTGAAATGCACAATTGCATTACGTGATCAATGTATCATGCAACTATTGTTCAAATACAACAAGTGACAAAGGAATTGCACTATGACACGATTCACCACTTATTCTACGATTCTTTAAATAATCACTAGTTGTGACAATAAAGTTGTGCGGCATAAGACCCCAAGCAACGAGATTATAGTCCAAACAACTAGCCACTAAAGAATAAAACCCACATTTGGCGAGAAAAAGAAGTCTAGCAGTGAGCAAGTAGTCAGAACACCAGGAAAATGTGAAAAATTAATAAATAAAATGTAATACAGCATTACCTAAAGATGGTAAGTCACAAAGATCTACCTATAAAAAAGAGCACTCTGAATTTTGAACATAGCTTTTCCATTAGTATTAGACTGAATATGATCAATTTCCAGTTTTACAGCGTGATAGGTTATACAGGTGTTATTAAGGACATTAAACAGACAGTCATATATAAATTGGAAAAAAAGGGAAAAAGAAACACACAATTTGAAAGCAACAGAACTGATGGCAAAACACAGTGACAGATCAGTTAGCCGCACACTAAGATGACCAAAAGAAAAGAAAAAAATACAAGCCAACAATTTAGCACAGCTATATCATTCAATACTATACAAGAAAGGAATTAATGATTTATGAATCCAAGTCTATGCATAATAGATCAGAAACAAAAAAGGAACCGTGCTAATAGACGGACAGATAGATAGCCATTCATATATCTACTACTAAAATATCACTATGCCATGGAATGCGACCGCAAGATTTAAAGGAAAGAAAATCAATCACAAAGACGAAAGTTTTTTCGAACACTGAGAGTTAGACTGCCGTATGTTTTCTTTTTCTTTTTTACCCACATCAGTGATAAATAATTGTTTTGATATCATGACAGTTTAAACACACACTGAGAAAAATAGAACTGATACCGGATTTTTTCCAAGCAAAAAAAAAAGGACTGATACCGGAGAACTGAAAGTTCTTTACCAAAACATGCATGTCAGATGTCTTTAATAAATTTCTTCTAACTTCTAAAATAATTGATTCGGAACCAAACAAATGCAATTCCAAATCACCACAGACATTTTCTGAATTTCTCAAAATTCACAACAAGCATTCAAAAATGTAACAAAAAATAATGAGATCGTAATAGAAATTAAAATAGAAACATAAAACAACGAACTTTATCCGCAATCACCTAGCCAATCCTTTCGTTTCAATTCCTCCAATGTGCCCTCCACCAATCCTCCCAGTGAACTTGCATTTACTGCAAAACACACATAGAGATTACCGAAATCCAATTTGTAGATTTATAAACGGATTTTGCACATTTATAAAATTTAATTGAAATCCAGGCGGTGATTTATTGAGCACAACAATGTACATGCGGCATTGCATAGGGTAGTAGGTGCCGGATACAAACAAATTCGAATTAATGGCCGCGCAAAACCAATTGAAAACAGTATACAAAAAGGTAGAAGATATTTCCCATAAGGAAGAAAAAACTGAAATCGGTAATTTGTAAAACCGGGGGCGAAGGGGTGACACTGTACATAGCGATGACGAGATCATTGACAGATGGAAGCTGGGAAATATGAATTTCACAACGTGGCTACGCTTCAAGAGCTTAAGCGTTACAAACGCTGTGTTTATGGGCAGAAAATTGTCCAACCAAACGACCGTTGGAATATTGAAGGGCGCTTATTTTGATCCCAACAAAGCTTTTTTTTTTTTTTTGGGGGTAAATTTCACATATCGTCCCCAACCTTTGCACTTAGAATCGCTAGAGTCTCTAACCTTTACTTTTAGAGCACCAGGTCCTTAACTTTTCATAAATATGCGCAAAAAGTTTTTATTGACGGAATTTATCCAAAATTTTGTTAAGTAGTTGACAAAGTTACATTTATACCCTTATCCTCTAAATTTAAAAAACAAAAAAAGAATTTAAAAATAAAAAAGGGAAAAAAATTGAACCGGGTAGGGCTTTCACTGCCGTTTCTGACAGTGGACTTCATTGCAGGAACGACAGCTCTTGACTGCTGGGGATGGCAGTGTTGTTGCCATTCCGACAGCTCACAATGGGGGGAGCTCCCCTCTATTTTTCTGCCGGAAATGGCAAAGAAAATGAGGGGGAGCTCCCCCCATTGTGCTGCCATTTCCGGCAGAACAATGGAATGGCAGCATAATGGGGGGAGCTCTCCCACCCCTCAAAAATTTTCTCTGCCATTTCCGGGCTAGAAAATGGGGGAGAGCTCCCCCCCATTGTGAGCTGCCGGAATGGTAGCAAACACTGTCATTCCCAGCAGTCAAGAGCTGCCGTTCTGGTAGTGAAAGACCCCCTCATTTTTTTCTTTTTTTTTTTAAATTTTTTAAATTTTTATATTCTTTTTTTTTAAATTTAGAGGATAAGGATATAAAGGTAATTTATCAACTACTTAACGGAATTTTGGATGAATTTCGTCAATAGAAACTTTTTGCGCGCATTTATTAAATGTTGAGGACTTAGCGTGTTAAAAAAAGGTTAGGGACCCAGGCAATTCTAAGTGTAAAGATTGGGGATGATATGTGAAATTTAACCTTTTTTTAAAGCATGATCCTAATATATTTGTTTATCTGAGAATAATACTATTTATTTAGATTAGCAGTTTTGCTTGGCATTTTCTTAAATTAATAAATGTCTTTACATATTTAAAATTATTCACTCATTCTTAAATATAAAAATACTAACACTACTATTTGCTCATTGTGTTAGATGTTTTCAATTTTTTTTTAGTAGTATATGATTTTCGTAAGAATGACAATATTGGCACCGTGACTGTCTTTCTCTAATTGCCTCAGTGTTCGTAGATTTTAATAGTGTGTCTGTATGTCTATATATATATATATATATATTATTTTCAAAAACCTTTAAGATTGAAATGGAAGGAAATATTTATAAATTATTTATAGCTCAAGTGGTAAAGAGCAACCCTTATCAAGACGAGATCCTGGGTTCGAGTCTATACCCCACCCCGAAGTTCCCCCAATTGTATCAAAAAAAATAGTGTCATATGGCCTTGTAACACGTCGTGATTTCCTATGCGACGTGTCTCGATGCATGTCACATAGTTATATGGTATCATAAAATGACATACTTTATGATGCTAGATTTGAACTATATTAAGATAAGTCCTTATGCATGATCATTCCTACAACTTATTTTACAACTTGCATACATGACATTATCATGTGAAATCTTACATTTTGATATTTATATAGAAAATAATATATTTCTGCCATGTGTGCAAATTTAAAAAAAAAAATTGTAGAAAGAATAGTACTGTAGCATAGTCTAATATATTAAGATGTAGACCAATTGCAATATTTTTTTTTCGCACTTGTAAAAAAGAGAACCTTTTGGTGTTAACGAGAATCTCTTGGATTTTTGCAAGGGTGGCTATGTCTATATATATATGTGTGTGTGTGTGTGTATATATATTGAATAATAATGGATGTATCATACAACGAGGTCTCGACCAACCGCCGAACCAATAAAACATGGGATACATTCAATCCATGAGCCAGACAACGGAAATGAAAGAGCAAAAGTAGTGATATTATGGGCAACCATGTTCCCTTTGCAAGGGACATGATTAGAAGTATCACAGTCGAATTTCAACAAGAGTGGTTTAATCTCGCTTAAAAGAAATGCATTTGGATGATACTCAAAACCATCCTTCGCAAGGGTGACTATATTGGTTCCATATGTTTCTTATTACATCCGTCCCAAAAAGATGGTTCAAATTTCTTTTTTCGTTCGTCTCAAAGTATGATCCAGTTTCTTTTTTAAAAAATAATTAAAATATTAGTTCCATTATATGTCTTCATTTAATGTGCATAGTTATAAAAAATAGAATTATTAAAGTGGAATAATTAATAATTGAAGGGATATAATAGACAAATGATGTTAAAATTTGTTTTTTCAATACTATTAAATGATTTTTTCTTAATATATGTCAAAAGGAGAATGGGACCATCTTTTTAAGACAGATGTAGTAATTTTTACCAGTATATTGCATTTGTACTAGAATCCAAGCACAAGATTAAAATGAAAGTAAACGATTAAAAGTTTCATCACAAACTTCGTTAAGTTGTAAAATATTTTAAATCAGTACCATTTTTAACTGCGGATATGATCAGAGAGAAGGAAATTTTCTAAAGAGAGCTCACCTCAATCCCCCAACCTCCAGTCACATGTAGTCACGTAGCAGTTTCCACTCCGTAAGGGGAGATGTAAGCTCTATATAGGCTGACCACATAGAAAAGAGCAATAAATGTACCACCGATTCCGCTAATACCATATCATATGTCCTCGTTACATGTAACTCGATCTTACATTTTCTTGTAGGACTAGAATTAAAATATCTAACCAACTTTATAGCTAAAATGATATTTGGATGACTTTGAAAGACATTATTTCAGTTTACGTATAAGTCGATTTTTTAGCTTTTATTTTAATCAATAATGTTTTCTTTTTTTTTTCGCAAAAAATAAAAATAAATAAATAAATAAATAATTTTTTTTTTTTTTGTAAAACCTATTAATGCCCTGTTCTGTTTATTTTTCTTGAATTCATTTTGAGTCTTGTCTTTCAAAAGTAAATATTAAGTAAAAGAAGGATTTCATTTCCCTTGTTTTGAGCATTTTCAAATTTTCAAATTGAAACACATTGGGGAATGCAAAGTAAGAATTACAGGTAAATATTATTCATTCATTCTCATAATGATAAAAGATGTGTATTTATTCAGCGAAACCAAGACAATAGTTTAAATACTAATCCACTCATCCATGCTAGAGGATTTTTATATCTTGCACATATTGGTACACCTCTCAAAGCATTGGTCCTTGTTTGAGCCATCTGCGAATAACACATCATTCCAAGATAAAGCATATTAGAAATTTAGAAAGGAAAGAATTTTATGAGACTAGATATACAGCTTGTAACAAGTTGTAAATTTAAAACTTATTATGCGCTCGACAATTTCTACCACATGACAATAATTTCATCAGTTTTACACAGTTTCTGAAAGAGTAACCTTACCCTTACTTAGATGGCTGGACTTGTTCTAAAAACTTAAAAAGAAGTAACTTATACAAAAGTCGAAACACGCCTGCAAAGATTTATACTTCAATGGATTTCAATTTATTTGTGGTAGTTGCCAAACATGCCTTTCAAGCGAGTTCATACGAATTTACACGACGCTCTTCCGATCTGTGAAATTATAAAGTATGATGGTTAGATCTTGAAGAACTACTATGATATTAAAGATATTCCATATATATCGAACACCAACAATAATTAAAAGGCTGTTCTCCCTCATTTGAGAATGAGTAATAGTTTATGCACAAACACCATTAAGCAAAACTCCAATTATCCTTGGCTTCTGTTTCTTGTCACCATATCATATCTAGACATAATATTTACATATTATATTAGTTCATCAATATGTCTATCACATATATAATATTATTTCACACACTCGCGCGCACGTATAAAAGGAGAGCAGTTATTTCACACACTCGCGCACACAGATATATATATATATATATGTAGAGAGAGAGAGAGAGAGTACCATCAAGGAGAACACAGACTTGGAGTGAACACCCAATGGAACAAAAACGCGCATAATCAGCAGCATTACTGGGCATACAAGAACTCAAACACTGCACATAACAAGGATAGCCCTCTGATCTAGTTTTCCCACTTCTCAGAAAACACTCGTTATAGCATCCACCCCAGCAAGAATATATACTCTGTCCATTCACACCAGTACTGGCTGCCGCCATCACCAGCACTACAATCACTGCCATCAGAATAACCGATATGTCGCTGCCGCTGTTCTTCCCCATGGAAACCCACAGCTTCTTCTCCCTGTAAATATAGTTATACCTGCCCAGTAAGTAAGATAAATGTAATTTGCATGTATGAATAAAGGTCAAAAACCAACTATTTCTAGAGCTAATTCATCCCCAACATTTATGATGTGGTTAGGATTTATAACTTTTTCTCAATAAAATGAATAAAGTGCATTGATTGTATGATATCTAAGCAATCTTAGATTATTAGGACATGGCATGTAAAACTAGTCAGCAAAATTAATGTTGAACACCAACTAGGTTGTAAATGTCGTGCATATGGATGTCTGAGGCAGTATGGCTACCTGAACTGACCCTTCAATGCTTTTTCTTGACGTATTTGATTGATCAAGTAATTTAGCGCTTGATAATAGCAACTTATCATTTTAAGAATAGAAGAAATTCTCAATACATAGTTGGCCAGATGTTCATTAAAGATTGAACACTTGACCTTTGACGGCATGATCAAATAACCAACAATACAGTGCTAAAAGAGAAATTAGGGAAAAATAAAATAATAATATAATAATACGAGACACGCGCATGCAACCACACAGGCATGATCCTCGTGTCCTTTACCTACATTCTCCATAGATTCCTGACTAAATCCATACTCAAACAGAATTCACCATCTCCACATCCATACAAAAACCACCACTAGAATGTCACCAGCGCCATGAAAACAAGATGAAACCAAAGACAGAACCTGCACCAACTCATAAGCAGCTTTCAATGCTTATGCAGTTAATAAAAAACCCAAAGCTTTGTGCATGGCAAAATCTGCCTGATTAAGCAGTCTTGAGCCTTGTCCAATGTTCTTCTTGAGTTTAGGAATCTTACATGCATGAACAAGACTATCATACAATCACAAGTCATGAAGATGCAATGCATCCAATTGTCTTGTTGATCTGATCTCATCAGATTTCTTAGGTAAACCAGTGTCTGTTTGCAGGATACAATTTTCTGTTTCCTGTTGGTCTCTCGTTGGAGAAGAAAACATGCCTATAATAAAGCAATTGAAGCTTTTTCTTTCCCCCTACTCTCAAGACATTTGAGCGGATGACCACTCATAACTGTCAGGACTCATAAGAATTGGCCTAGTCCACTAGCACGTTGTTAAGGTAACCCCCTTTGCAAACCCAGAGTGTTTGAGAAGAAGATTAAATGAATTGCCTGTAAAAATTGAACTTCATTCTCTAAAGCATTATGACATGATTTTCTCCCTGGTGGTATGTAAATACTAAGTAACAAAAATCTGGAGAGAGAAAAATTGCTTATACCAAAAAAATTGAAGCATCAAGAACAAATTCCCAAGGAACAAGGAAACTTAAGTGAGAAGTGGCAGGTTAAATGCACTGAACTTTTGGCAAAATTCCATGTTGATCAAGAAACTTCTTTTCATTCAAGTTGGTAACTGAACTTGCATATTTGTACACCTTGGTACTAACTGCAGCATATCCATTGCTTAAAATACAAGGTTTTCTAGTTATCTGTAAGCTGTGTCTTCACATCAACTTTCCGTTAGTCAAAATAAGGAATGCAGACAAAACGACCAACTGCTGCAAATATTCATCAACTTTCCATTAGTCAAATGACCAAATGCAGCCTTTTCAAAAAAAAAAAAAAGGACCAATTGCGGCAAATACTCTCCTTCAGTAGCAGCTTGAGACTAAGTTTAGGACTTGAAACAGAGTTCAGTAACACGAATTGCTGCAAGTTTTACTGATTTTCAGTGATGTTAAATTGTTAACAAGGATGAGATATTGAGATAATTGAGATTCAGATGCACGAAACACTAGTGTCTTCAAAAGCAAGAAGATCATCCGGATACGACGCTCTTCCGATCTCACAGAAAGTGAACATGGGTGGTTTCTAGGGAGCAAGTACCTTCTTCTGACTACCAGAAGATCAGGCATTGTTGTTTCTAGCTATACAATGCTCCCACTGTTCAAGTTGCTGCTACAGCAGCAACCTCTGCCAAAGTGCAGACTGAGAAATATAAATCTTCTTTAGAAACTTCACACTTGATGCCAGGATGAGAAAATAAAATCTTATACCCAGTGGAAGACAAAAAAGATGATGCTGCCTTTTTCTAATTTCTCTTTTTTATTTAGGTAAATAAGAGCATTTACCTGTAAAGAAAAATAACTTTCCTTAAGTTTCCCATGCTAGGATCCAATGTTATAATTCAAACAATCCCTCCCCGCCTCCCCTTTTTCTCTGGCGCAGACACACACACACACACACACACACAGAGAGAAACAGAGGCTGAAGAATAACCTTTGCTGTATTCGTTTCGAAAGCTATGGAAAATATAATAGCAATAATGTACGCTTTCAAACCATCACCAGCCATCTTCAGTTCATTGTGCTTTCCATTTTGTTTAGTTACAGAAATTCCCTAGTACAATTTGACCGTATGAAGTTGCAAAGACAAGTAGTCCAAAATCCATCAGCCCATCCACTGGATATCCATTTTTCCCCCTTAGTACTGAAACTAAACTGAAAGCCAGTTCACAGTTTTATGAGTCCATTACCAGAAATCATTTTGAAAATTACAAAACATGATAATGTGATTTTAATTATCAAATACTTCCCACACTTAATTCCGTACAGAGCAATTGAGGTTTTAAAATAATAAATGTGCGATATAAGGAAGAAATACCTCAAACAAGGAGAGTTTCAAAATGCGAGGTCTCCACAATTGAAGACTTCCAGGTTCAAGTTCCTTATGTTGTCGTATGTACATTCAGAGACTGGAAGTTATTTAGTGAGCAGATATTGTGCAGAAGCGTAGAATCCAGCTAGGTCCAGCCTCATTGTATTTTGAAGTTTGGAGAAAACATAAAATAAAAATGGATGCGGATTCCTTGCATCTCGTGCTCTAGAAAGTCTGAATGTCAAAGAGTTACTATAATTGCAAGCAAACACTCCACTGTTCCCTAATCCAACTTAACATAGCCATGATTTGGGGGGGGGGGGGGTAATGCAGCCTGCATCCTCCTTCAGTCAGCCATTGAGCAGGAGAAACTTCAACCAAGAACACAACCAACAAAAAACATCCCCAGAACAATAGCAGGTAACATACTCATCATAGCCGCATGTTGAAGCAGCAATCCAGAATGAGACAACCAAGATTCCTCTCTTTCAAGATACCATTTCGCAAAAAGCAGTAGAGCTAATCCTATCTCACATTTGAATCGCTCAGTCAATCCTGATGGAATAGTAATCTAAGCTCAGAGATCACATTCATCATCAAGTGGACTATCACCTCATCACGTTCCTTGACATTTCAACATGCAGACGATAATCCTTCACTTGTGCAGCAAAAATGCTTCCTTGCACGCACTAGATAATAGCTAATAGTGGATGACCATGATTTAACAACCTCTATCATAACCAATCACATTATCTGGCTTTGCAAAATCACAATCTCTTACTTGTGTCTATAGAAAGAATCCACATCCTTGTTCACATGATCTGGCCTGTCACCTGTGAGATAATAACCAAGCGACCCCGGGGAGAGCCCTTTGCATTGTTTTCTCACCTCTGGTTCTTCCAATTGACATGACAGGAAGTACCAGCCTGAAATGCCAGTTTCCTGCTGCCCTGTATCTACATTCCCCTCCCAGTCACCCCAAAATTTATATATCCCTAAACAGGCCCATCACGACAAATTCCCACCAAAAGTCAATTAAATGGCCAGTAATGATAATCATTCCAGAAGATAAACCGATCAATAGCAGAATTAATCAAAAACAAAAAAGAGTTTCACCATCAACTCCTCAACACATTTCCATTTTCGAGCTTCTTCAGATAGAAATTCCGGAGTTAGGGTTTGATTTGCTTTTCCTTGTAATAATCTAGCATACAATGCTAGTGCAACGTGGCTTGATCTTCAACCATAGATCCCCAAACTAGGGTCAAGATTTAGCGTTGATCACTCGACTTCTATGAAGACGTACTAGTACTGCACCATGCGTTGCACAGGAAAAACGACATCAAATGTTTTAACTTTAACTGCTATTACATGATATGGAAAAAGAGAAAAACAGAAAAGCTCATATATATCACTTGCTCTGAATGCACGATTTTCCAACCCGGTTTCCAGAGCATTAGGTGTTTTCAAGCACCAACTCTTCTAGAGACTTTTTATATAAACCAATAAAAAAACAACTAATCCCCTATGTTAGCAAATTTTCTAAGAAGATTGATCAAACTCCAAAAATTGAGCTTGATCACTGATGTGGCGGCCATAACAAAAGAAGCTACATAGACTATGGGACTTTTTTATTAGAAGGTTGACACGAGTGATATAGAGCCTGATTAATCTCCTTAAAAGAATTCCCTATGTTATTAAGTGTCAACTGTCCTTTCTAAAAAAAAAATGTAAATGTCAATTGTCAGCTCTACCTAGTTGCCTCCATGTCAACAAATGTTTTCGTAAAGTTCCATTCAAATAATGCTATAACGGACTCTCCATATTTGTATGTTTTTGCTTCGTGTAGTATTTTTATTATGTATTATTATTTATTGCTTTCGTTATATAATTCTGAAAATGATGTGCCATAATCATGTAATAAGGTTGCATTCGATAAGTCAAAATTATTTGTAAGTTGCTCAACTCCAAAACCTTCCATGTGTAATAAACTCTGCAGACATTGTTTCTTTAATCACCATCTTTTTGCATAAGATTTTTCAGCTGGTAAAAATGCAAAATGTACATCCCTAAAAACAAAGATTAAGATGTGTCATATCATTTATCAACCATTAATTATCCAGCAATTACCGTCCTAATTTAAAATACGTTAATAACACCCTAAACAAAGAAGCACAAAGGTTTTTGTGCTGCCTCACTATTGTATCAAATGTTCATTTAAAACAATGAAATTGTACACACAAAGGAGAAAAATCAATAAGAAAAATAAGTCATTCAAGATATTCATCCATACATCAAGTAATTTACATGTGTGGAAATTTTGCATTTTTGCTGAATCAATTAATTAGACCAAAAAGTATTCCTTACAAAAACGAATAGCAAGCAGGGAAAAATCCTTCAACACGTTCAACTGTTAATAACAATACTCAATTCCTATAAGGTCACCATTTCACACCTTGGACAATTGAATATCAACATACAACCAAGACTTCAATAATTTGTTTTCCCTTCTCTTTAGATTCAGATGGAAAGTTTAATCCATTCAGCATGTCTCTGCAGCCAAATAAGAAACATTACATGTTGTCACTCCTCAATTTAGATAACCCTGCATTTTAGTTATGCTCAAAACCTACAGCCAAAGAAGAGAACCATTCTATGTTGGTGATAATAACTAACAAAAATAATCGTAAACAATGCAGTAAAACAATTGATCATTCCGTCCTTTTCTCTTAAGAAAATAATGAAATCATGAAATACAGAACACTATGGATACATGTAAGGCAAACTTTACAAAACCAAAACTAATCACGCAATAATGAATTATCACTTCAATATTTTTTCAGCCAACAGAAACTACTAACAAACATTGACATTTATCATAATTTAATGAATTTGATCCCGGTATCCTTCTCTCGCTTGGGGAGAGCAAATTCAATCTAGAGCATAGCATGCTCGAGTTCATTTATTTCCGATGGTGTTTTTTCAATAATACGTTTGGCATAGAGGAACTTACATTATTTTAACTTTTATGTCTTACTTTAGCAAGTAGTGGGAAAACCCAATTACATTCCAATATAAAGAAGTAGCAGAAAAAAGTTTGCAATTAGTTTTCCATTGAATTTTTAATGTTTTACTATATGCCAATGTACAGTACCGCCGACTCTAAACTATTACCTCCTTCTGATGGAAGATGCCAGCAGCAAGGGTGGCAAACACATTTTTTTCCAAGAAAACTTCTAAGAAGCGTTCAAGATCTACAGAGCAACTGCTTCCCTTGACCTGTAGGATCAAGATTAACTCTAACTTGAGAAGTACTACAATTTACGACACATAATTGAGGGTATGGAGAGTTTCAAATAGATACAAAAGAGAAAGAAAAATAGAGCGCCATGTTCAGAATTCGGTTAAATAAAATAAAATAGCCTAAACCACCTAACCGTTAAATATCATTTGATTAGGTTAATACCCATATAACAAATCCTTCTACCCATGCCTTGCTCAAAAAAGACTTGCCATCCAATAACTCCCAAAAAGTCTCATCAACCAAAATTCTAGGAATCTGGCCAATTAATTCAAGAAACCAAAAATAGCCATAACATAATTCAGAAAAAAGAAGAAAAAAAAGTATTTTAAGACCTTTCACTTCAACTTTCAGTTTGTTGAATTATAAATAACATAATTTCAGAGTGAATAATGTTCATATTTAAAAAATAGTTCAATTAAATGTTATAGTTCAAATGTGGCCCGTAGATATGGAACCCCAATGTTTCTTGCTTAAAATAGCTGCTGAAGTCCGAGGTCAAGAAGTTAACTACACTTAGAATATAGAAACTTTCAGGTACTCTTTGTCCTGAGTTCTCATTTGCAAAGCTCCTGACTAAGTGCTTGTTTGATTCTCATTATTTTTCCAAATTATAATTTTACCTATCAC
Organism: Nyctanthes arbor-tristis; assembly: GCA_963692815.1. Classification (NCBI taxonomy): domain Eukaryota; kingdom Viridiplantae; phylum Streptophyta; class Magnoliopsida; order Lamiales; family Oleaceae; genus Nyctanthes; species Nyctanthes arbor-tristis. The sequence goes on along the minus strand of CAVNYN010284898.1, from coordinate 28,507 downwards.
TGATTTGACATTTGATTTGACAACTGATCAATTACAACCACATATTTCAAATCTTTTTATATTTCCAATACATATTCTACAACTCTCCTCATTATAATTTCTCCAAATAATGAGAATCAAACAACATCTAACTATCCATAAACCATTAAACATAACCACACTATATTTGACAGTTCTACATATTAAACACACCAATAGTCACCATTATTTACAGAACAACTAAACAAAAAACCTGGAAATGTCTTAAGAGGATACCGAGTACACCAATGGTTTGTATTATTCAGTAAGTCAGGCACCTTTTGTAACAAAAACCATAGTGTCAACTGCAAAGAAATTGTGTGCGCTTTTTAATCATAACACCTTTGTCATTCTTTCAACTAAATAGCATGAGATTTTCGAAAAGTACATTAATAAATAGCATGAATTAGTGAAGTTGTGGGTTACACAAACAAAATAAAAAGAATTACATTATAACTGGCAAGGCATGCATATACATCCCCAAAACTTCATATACGAAGATTGCAAAAAATCTCATACCAACTACTCTGCTTAGGAAATGGAAGTATAGAGAAGAAATCCCCGTTTATGTTGATCCCCTAAAAGTCTAGCATGAAACCTTTAGATAAGAAACCTTTGTTTATTTTGTTTCTTCCCTATCCACATTGACACAACGAATGGGAGTTGTATAACAAAAACCGGAAAATGATAATATATTAATTAACTTTCTTAAAATTCCACACTAATTATAATTCTTAAATAGTATGCATGAGAAGAAAAGAAAATAAGATTAGCCATTTTAAGATAATATTTATGCAATCATGTTCTCAACATTACTATACTTGATTAGCAACAAATGGTGCCTCCTTAACCCATGACAATAATGCTACGAAAATAATAGTCCATCCTGGTAAATAAAAAATTTCTAATACACAAACAACATACAGAATGCTTAAGCAACGATGAATTTAGAATTAAAAAAAAAAAAAACTCAAATATTTATCTTGATCTTAGCAACATAAAAGAAAACCCAACAGAGATCTTACAAAGAATGAAATTATAATTCAACCATAAGAAACATTACGAAATAACAAACTTAACAACTGATCTACAAATCCCAGTAAGAGAACACCACCCAAAAACGTAATCATGACAAATTTAAACACAAATCATATCCATTTTCATAACAGGAAAAAATATAAAAGCATTGAGAACTACAAATAAAATCAGTAAAAATATTCATGAAGCTGAGGCGTGGAGATGTACCGATGGAATTGGTATTTTAAAGAGGAGATAGCGAGCAGACACCAATGATTATTAGTTGCTAACTCTGATGTCTATTTTATGCCACCATCAAAGAACAACTAAACAAATACTTTGCCGAAAAAGAAAGGAAGCAAGAATTTATGAACCTGTAGAAAACCAACAGCTAAAAAATGTCATTAAACAAAACAAATTTCAATCACTTCATCAATTAGGGTTTGAATTTCAGAAGTAAAACAGCAACAGGAGCAAACTTAATGAATACTTGTCTAAATCTCAATAAATCCAAAAGAAATTGTTGGTCATCAGCTTGAAAATCTCCTAATCTTCTTCTTCTTCTCTTTAGCTTGAAACCGACTGCAAAAAAAAGGAAAAAAAATTATTGATATAAGAGAAAAGAAGCCTTTGGAAATTAAAGAAAGCACAAAACTTGTCCAACAATTATAGCGTTTTGTAGTATGTGTACTAAAACAATCAGCCATAAAAAATAGAAATTGCTGGGACTCTCTCTTTGCTCAGAGAGACCGACTTTCTCTCCTTTGGGGGGACCGACCTTCCATTATTGACTCTCGCATCCATGTTCCATCTTTTTTGTTCCGATTTCCACCGTTTGTTGAGCATTAAAATTTTGATTCAGTCATCTATTCCAGACATCATCTTCAACGGCTTAGGTATTTCATTTTCTGCTGCGTGGTTGCAATTTCTCAGCTGCGACTATTTCGAAAGTTTGGGGTTTCTTGGTCGTGGCGCTGATTTCCATCTCTAAAAGGCGTACTCAATTTTCTAATGGAGTTTTGCAACTACGGATTTCTGCTGCATCGAAAATTTGGTGTCTTCCGTTTGTATCCTTTGATTTCCAGCTCCAAAAATTTTGGCAGTATGCGTACGGACCGAAGGGCCCTTCAGTTGAACAAAAATGATTAAAAGAAAATGGGGGGCCCACAAAATGGGAACGGAAGATGAGTGCATTGTTGTCAACATAAATGGAAGGATAAAATGACCATAAACTCCTTGAAATATTTGAGCGGGAAATTGGAGAGTGGCCCACTTGCCACTCTCCGACTTTTATAATATAAAATATAGATAAGATTGAACATTTAGATGGAGATAGACAGCTCATAATTGATGCATCAGAATCAACGGTTAAAGTTAAAGAGCTTAATAATTCCCTGAATCATTCGACTATTACTTGAAACCGAGTTTAAACCAACAGCTAATTTATGGATTTGGGCTCAGCTACAGGGCCATTGATTCTTCAAATGGGCAAATTGGCCAAGCTTTTGCTATGTTTTCGTCACTAACCTTTTAATTTAGACAATTTTTTTGTCCATTATAACATACATTTTTGGCTTTAGATATGTTGGTATATTGTTTTTATTAGGCGATGAAATCTCAACACAACACCAAATCGGACGTGGAAGAATTGGATCAGAGAGCTGGATAAGGAAGGAGCATAGGAAGGAGATGGATCGAATAAGAGACACCCTTTTGTGTGAGTAAGTAAGAAAGAAAATCTTTCCTATTGATGATTAAAAGAATAATAAACAAATATAAGTGAGCAGTTCTAGTATTTTTGATACATTACTAATAATTTTTATAATAATTTATTTGCAAAAAAAAAGGCATAAATTTTAATAATGTAACACGATCCAGATTAAAAGGTTGAACCTGCAATTAACACATTTTAACATTCAATGGCTGACGTGAAATTATTTTGGATAATGTACACGATCCAAATACATACCTTTGTTTTCTTAGCATTTTTATTTTGCGGTGCTCATTGTTTGGCTTGAATTTTGCCGCAAGTCTTTGTTTTACAATTTGAATAAAGCTGTTTTCATGACAAAATGTGTGGGATAAGTAGGAATGATTAAGTATAAGACGTTTAGTGCCATAACAATACTAGACAGTAATGTGACAATGTCAACGCATCAATACATCATTCTCAAATTAAATTAGTGGATAATATTATACCACACCATATGCCTGGTGGATTTTCTATAGAACCATAACTGTTTATAAAGTTTGAAACCAGATCTAGTCATGTAGCCGCATGGACAGATCCATGCCGCTGCATGTAATGACCCGTGCGACTGCACCAGACTGCGTGGGCTTTCTGGCCGAGCCGCATGGGGTAGTGCGGCCGCACATAAAATATGTGCGGGCACACATATATATTTGTGCGCCCGCACAGATTATATGTGCGGCCGCCACACCCATACGGCCTGGTGCGGCCTCACATGCCATTATATGTGGCTGCATAGATATGTTCATGTGGCCGCATGACTAGATCTGATTCTAAACTTTGAAATCAGATTTAATTTTATAGAAAATCTGATATGCCTGGTGCTGTAATAACACTACACCACTATTGATTGAATATTTTCAACAACTGAAGTGATACAATATTTTCTTATTAACTACTATAAAGTTGATGACATGGACAACAGTCGCTTGCGATATTCCTAAAATTATGTCGGTGTTGAACTCATTTATTGTTTGAAACGCTTAGGCACCGTTTTGTTTGGCTTTTTGAGAGTCTTTTCTATTTTACACGACGCTCTTCCGATCTATGTAGAATTACATTTCTATAGTATGTTTTATGTAAAAATTGTTTTTCGTAAAATGTCAAACATAATGTATTTTTCAGTTTTCATTTTCAAAATTAATTTTCAAAAAAGACAACACATAATGGGTTTTCAGCAAATCAAAAAACAGAAAATGTAATTAGAAAATAGAAAACGTTTTACAAAATGAAAACACAAAACTGAAACACAAATAAAACGGGCACTTATCCTCTTTGGCTACTTATGTAGTATATGATTTTAAATTCCGACAAATGAATCATACTACCCCGTCTCAGAAAGGTGGTCATATTCCATCTTTCACATATATTAAGAAAAGTTCATTTAATAGTCTTGAAAAAGTAAATTTTAACATAATTTACCTATTACACCATTTCCTTTATTAATTATTTCACATTAATAATTCTATTTTTTTGATAACCTATGCACATTAAAAAAAGACGCATAAGAGAAATAATATTTCAACTAATTTTTGAAAAAGAAACTGGACCATATTTTGGGAGGGAAGAAAAAAGAAATATGGACCATCTTTTTGGGACGGAGGCAATATGTTTCTACTGTCACGCCCCACTAATTTTGCAATTTATATATATATATATATCTTATATTGGTTATCAAATTTTATCGTGGAAGCATTAATACAAATAGTAGGGACATGACGTACAAAACATACAAATGACTTTTGACTTAATTAAAACTAATTTCTTAAACTAACAACGTGTTATATTTTAAAGAATCATTGCTACTCGATTTCTCAATAAAATACAAAGAACTCAACAAGTTATATTAATAGGTATTTTTTTCATTGATTGCCAAAACGACAAAATTAAGACGCTATTATACTAGAAAGTAAGTTGCCAATGTTATATAAAATTAGAAATAAATTTATAGAGAGGTAGACATATTTATTAATGCAAAAAGTATTAGATTTATAATATTTTCAATTACAGGTTGTCACTACATGCAAAACTCTATTCCCTTCGCGAGCATGCTCCAACCCATGGCTTGCCTTACTTTTCAAATATCATATCTTCAATCATCTACAAAATTGTAGAAAGAAGGGAATGAGTACAAAGTATTCAGTGAGTAACAAAACCCTTTGGTTCATCTTTTATTTGAAAGATTTATTTTCCAGAAAACCATTAAATGTACAAAGCTTTTCAATGCACAAATAGACCATATCACTAGTTAAACTACTACCCGTGGTGCGCGCAAGAGTCATATCAATTCAATCAATTCAATCATAGCCACGTACAATTAAGTGAATCCACAATGAACCCCAGTTGACCCCTACTAGAATTTCAATTCAAAACAAACACCACACTAATCTTCTCTATTCCGGGATCATTGAATATGTCATAGTGTAAGAAATAATTCAAAGCAATTGAATACAAAACGAGTAGAGCAACTAGTGATTCAAATACAATCAATCAATCTTTCTTTTCAATACATCAAAATTTATATTCATTTTATGGAAATCATCAATTAAAGTACATGTTTATCTTATCAAAGTTTTATGAATGTCGAAAGGGAATCAAAACATTAGTTACTCACCTCTTTAACTTAATTTTTTCAAAAATTCTTTGAGTTATTGACAAATGCCTTTAGAACCTTCATTTTCCTCGATCAAAGTGGCATTTCAAGTTGTATTCATTGTATATATGATAAGGGGTCATTTTCAAGTATAACACTTAATATTTGATAGGTTTTACGGGTTGCTTTTTACCCTTTAGTGTTTTTGGATGAATTTTCCTATATATATGTATATGGTTATATTATGAAGAGCTCAGAATAAAGCTCAAGAAACAAGGTAATGGCCTAAAGGATGTGGAGAGAGAAAAAGGGAGGGAGAAGTCGGGTAGGAGACTCTTAAGATGGTTGGGTTGCTTGTGAAATTTTCATCCTTTCCTCCCCTATTTATATTTGGTAGAAATATCTGAATTTAAATTGTTTTAATAAACCTTTGAGATTTATTAATCGGAACGTAACATGTGGCGCGATATGGCGCCGTATACCTGGCGCCAAATTGCTCAGACAGTCCTTATTCTTTAAGTATTACAATTAAGTCATAATACTTTGATCTATGTTATTCAAGACCTCCAACTTAATAGGATTTACAATTCGGTGGTTACATTTCATGTCATACTAATCAACGACCACGTTCTTGTCTTTAGGCATTTCTCGAGTAATAATCTTTGAGTTTTGTGACAAATTTACGTCGTTATTCAATACCGTAACCTTATGCGGTTAGTTAATCCTTATCAATGTAATGTCAATAGTTACTTTTCAATTTATTGTTTAAATATCAATCATGTTACCAATATTTATTTGAGTAACAATTTAAATTCAATCACATTGTCATATTTCAATTTTTATTATTCAATTGAATGGCAATCTTGCAATTTTGCAACTTGATACGATTACATTGTCACATTCTTTTTTTTTCGTTCAATTGAGTCATAATCGTGAAATCCTTGGAATTCAAATAGTTTCCCATCATTATCAAAATATTATCATTTTGCTTACTTCATTGTTAAAATTTTGCGGAGTGTTACATTTACTTTATTTATTTCTTAAGAGTTAATTATCTCTAATGCTATTGAACTTTTCATATGCCACTGTATTGTAAAACTTAATTCAAATTCCATTGAATTTTTGAAAAGCTGTCTCCAACACCACTATACTTTAAAACTTACTTTATTTTCTATCAAACTTATAAGAAACTTACTTTATTAGCCACTCAATTAGTATTCAAATTAAAAAATAATAATTCAAATATGTTGAAAACGGTTTTTATGATATTACAGCTTCAATTATTAATAACCGATACAATCAAATCAAATGATAAGTAAAAAAAAAAAAAGCCCATTTAAACAAATTCAATGACAAACTAAATAATATTTTGATAAGCTCAATGGTAAATCGAATAATTTTTAAAGTATAATGGTGAGTGAGATAACTTTTAAAAAGTATAGTAGTATTTGAGATAAATTTTAAACTAGTTGTGTTATTTGAATAAACACACATACAAAAAATTAATAAAACTGACATAGGGCACAATTTTTTTTCTTAAGCACATCACATCACTTTCATATCAACACTAATCACACGAGTCACATGTTAATTTTATTACTCTTTTTATCTATTTTCAATTTTCATGTATAATTAGAATTATTCTTTAAACTATATTAGCATATGAAATCATTTTTAAAAACTTCAATGGCAGTTGAGATAATTAACTCACTTTCTTAAACAGTTGGACATATACATCAAACATATCAAGAATCTTTATTCCAGAGCTTAGAAATAGTAAGCCGGAACCTGCTGTGCTTCTTGTTAAACTCGCCATTGCCGTGCATCGAAAGGTCACAGTGTCTACATAAAATAGCCCGCTGCTCCAAGCAAAATACGAACGCCTTAGTTTCCTGTACATAAAATAATTCACTAAAAGTTCATTATCCAGTAACAAGAAGATATTTTTATCACATGGTCACGGCACCCAGGCTTAAAAGGGCACCGGCACAGGCCCCCTCCCCCCGCCCCCCCAACAAAACAACTCCATCTCACTGAAAATTGTGGGTTGTTCACCATGCTCAGATGATCAAAATGTAATAAAAAGAATGTCATGACAAGTTTTCTCAATATTAACATGTAAATATTAATTAATTAGAGATTTAAAAAAAAAAAACCTGGAAAATGTCACATATCAGGATCTGTCTTGGAATGGAGTAGTAAAACTACGAGCACTGGTGGTTTCGTGCTGGATGGTTATCATGGTGAAACCGGCGATTACAAGGTTCGCACAAGGCGACCTCCTCCACGTGACGAAAAACCGATGCCTCTCTTTGGCACATATCACATTGAGTCTTCATCTTGTAGCAATTATTTGCCATTGGAATCCCACACAAAATGAATCAAATCCTCAGTGCAACTGAAATGAACGAAATTTATGTTTCAAAAAAAGAAATGAACGAGATTTATCAGTAACCAGAAATAGACACACTAAGGTTTATTAATATGAAAATTCGTGTACAAGTCACGCAGTCGTGGAACATCGTGGTTCATGAATTTTCATGGGATAATTCACATTTTTATCACGTGAACAAGGCAGAAATGCCGAAGTGCATAGGCAACAAGTATTATGTCACTTTGGAGTTATTGAAAGACAACAACGATTTAGCTGAACAAATAGCTTCTAGTCAATCCTCTATTCTGAAATTCAAGCCCGGCGAAATATGAAAACGCCTAACGAAAAGATAATACAGCCCTCCTATAATAACAAATCTGGTTTCAGATATGGAACCAGATCTGCTTATGTGATGTTGACTGGGCGCCACATAGAGTTCACACGGCCGCATAGAATATCCATGCGGCCACACAGGCCACACCACGGCTGCATGACGCGGCCGCACATGAGCGAAGGCGGTGCGGCCGCACAGCCTTGATTGTGCAGCCGCACCGCAAGGCCACATGGAATTAGGAATGGCAATGGGACGAGTATTACCTGCTCCGTTAAGTATCGGGGCGGGTATGGGGCGAAAAATTTCGCCCCGAAATCTTATCGGGGCTGGGACGGGTTTTGGCCGCCCCGCCCCGATACCCGGTTTTTTTTTTTTTTTTTTGAAAAAATATTTTGTTCTCTATGAAATTTCGAAGATAGATACCAAAGATGAAATTGACATGATACTTAAGATGGCTTTTCATATAGTTTTAATTCCATTTTTTTTATATTTTTTTAATTATTTCTTAACGGGGCGGGTAACAGGTATTTTTTTGTACTTACCCCGAATCACCCCCGCTCCGTACCTGCCCCGTACCCGATTCAGTCGGATACGGGGCGGGGGATTTCTTAACGAGGCGGGGATGGGGGAAGGCATACCCGCCCCAAACCCGTCCTATTGCCATTCCTACATGGAATATCCATGCTGCCGTATGGACTCTAGGTGGCATCCAATTAGCGCGACCTAAACATATCTGATTCTATATCTAGAATTAAATCTGTTACTATAGAAAATTCAAAAGATAATAATGTTATCTTTATTTTATTGAGACACACACTGAACAAAAACAAGAGCATTCTAGACTAATTTATGCAAGGGAGTGATTGTGAGTCTTGTTAAATCATTCCTTTTTTTTTTTACTTTCAAAAGAATTATTCTGAAATGTGATAAATAGAGTTTTTTCTTTTTGAATAACGTGTTCATACGTTAAAATGAGTGGCGTCACATGCAGTGAGATCCACCTTATAAGAAGGTGCTCATTTTAACACTGAGCATGGTGCTTCAGTAAAAATTATCAGTGATTAACTAATAGATTAAGAAATTAAAACTATTATACAGTCTAAGTTTTTACATAACCACGGGATAACAACGAAACTAACTCGAATGCTATGTTCTAAAAAAGATGTAAGGGCGTACGTAAGTCTACACTAGAAACTTGTTCTTTATTCTTTGTGCCTTTTCTGCATGAATAAGCATATATTGAAGCTGAAGGACTTGCTTTGCCAATTTTTCAAATCTCATACTTTAGGGAAAAAAATAAAAATAAAGTCTCATTTTTCTTCAGAACTCGTACACGCTATTTTTGATCAATCTACTAAGAGAGTGTTTGATTCTCATTATCAATTAATATTATAATTTCACATATTATTGATTTGACTGTTGTTTTGATGACTGTTCATTTATAGTTATAAATTTTAAATTTTCATTAAATTTATACTATTCATTTCACTTTATTATAATTTCTTATTATAATTCAATGTTAATAATGAAAATCAAACGGCCACTAAAACTGAATATGGTATAATATCATTTTCCTTCAGTTCAAAGAGAAAGAAGCTTGTGACGGGACAGGACGGGACGGGGCACGGCAAGAAAACTTCATTCTCATTTCTCACTATGTTAGAGCGGTGGCACGAAATGAAAACAAAACCAACAGTTAAAAACAGAAAAACAAATAGCAAAGAGGGGAAAATATTAATTGGCACTCATTGCATGTAATGAATTACAGTATCCATCTTGATGTTCAAGTAGGTATACGAATTCATAAATGCACGAATCTGATACATAATTCATGTTAAGTTGAATCTTCGTTTTATATTGTAACGATCTAGGGTTCCAAAGTTTCTAATTATTTAAAGATCTGTAATTTTGAGGGGATTTTATTTGATCGGACCCAGAACATGCCAGTGAAGAGTGGAAATGCGTCAATTAGGGATCGGACGCAGGAGTTCTTCGCGATAGTGGAAAGGGAAAGGAAATCATTTTCCACGCAAAATGGGCCAAGCAATAGGGCCACTACTGCGGAGGACCCGCGGTCCGATTTGGCGATGCAGTCGGAGTTCAATCGTCGGGCGTCGAAAATTGGATTCGGGATCCACCAGACCTCGCAGAAGCTAGCTAAGCTCGCGAAATGTGAGTTATCCCTTTTTTTTAATAGATAGAATGAATCAGTTTTTTTATTTGTTACATATCGTGTAAGCTTTTACAGGGATAGGCATCATCGCCCCATCGGAACAGGGAAATTCATTGTTCTAATGTGCTTTGTTCACATGTCTGTACCGTCGAGTTATAGCTGATTGAATCTATTACAATTTGTCATATCTCCTTGCCATAGTTGAAAATTCATGCATGCTGAAATTATAGGCAGGTTGTAACGATGTCCAGCAGGGCTACTCCTATTCTGGTTGATAGTTGAAGAATGTGATTCTTCATATTCTGGTTTTCAAGATGAAGAACTTGAAGGGGCTATGCTTAATCAAACTGTGATTTCCACAAAATGAGCTAATAACAAGCCATTTTGCACATTAAGTTGTATAATTGAATCAACCTTCTGAATTTGGTTTTTGCCAATGATATAATTCAGAGAATTCTAGTGAAATAGATATTAGGGCCGTGGGTATTTTTCTGGACGCATTTGTTACAAGATGTGCATCTTGAAATTGATGCCTACTGCAGTTTTTAGATTTTTACTTTCCTGTTGTGCTTTACGTGCAATATATCTGTATGTTCAAATATGGAAGCCGAACAAGTATTTAAACGTGTATAATTAAAGATTACGAACGCAAACAACCTGAATAGCTGGAGGCACTGAATAAGTTAGGACCCTGTTGGAATTGAGTCATTGAGAAGTGATCTTGTGAAAAGAGATCTTGTTTCTTCTTCTTCCTTCTTTTTAGACGGAGAAGAAGGGGGGTTTGAAGAATTTGGTGTAAGAAAGTAGGAAAAGCTATGGGGAATTGTGAAATATAATATTTTATTTAGAATGCGCGGTTAGAAAATGAGTTTGAAAAAACAGACTTGTACAAAATCAATATCCATGCACACCCTAAATTAAGCTTCAACAATCAAATACCAGCCAATTACCAATGGGAAGATTCTTATATTCTTGTGGATGAAGAGCAGTAGGGCTCCTGCAGGTCTTAACATCTTAAAAACATATCTTTCGGTACATAAACATTCCCCACTTTAACTGCAGTGGCAAAGAAGACTTCAGTTTTTGACGATCCTACTTTGGAAATCCAGGAGTTGACTGCAGTTATCAAGCAGGATATTACTGCACTTAACTCTTCTGTCGTTGATCTCCAGCTTCTTTGCAATTCACACAATGGAGCTGGAGATGTCTCCAGTGATACCACCACTCATTCTTCTACAGTTGTTGATGATTTGAAGAACCGGTTGATGAGTGCCACAAAGGAGTTTAAGGAAGTCTTGACCATGCGGACAGAGGTACGTTGCTTTCAATTTTTCTGTTTATTATCTATTGCTAATTTTAATTTTGTCTCACTGAGGCAAAATAATTTCTTTGATCTTTTGCAGAACATGAAGGTTCATGAAAACAGAAGACAATTATTTTCTTCTACAGCTTCCCAGAATCCTCCAAATTCATTTATTCGCCATCGCCCTTCAGCTGCAAAGTCCGCTGCAAGTACCTCATCTGGCCCACCTCTTCCTTGGGCTAGTGGGGCGCAATCTTCTTCCCAAGTGTTCTCCAAGTAAGAATATGATACTGTGTCCTCAGAATGCTTAATATCCCTGCTTCCTAGAGTCAATTAAAGGAAACTTTTGAAACTTTGACTTATCATAGCTTGTCCTATGAATGAATATGAAAAATGTTTTGAGCTAGAAATGGGTCTGTTTGCAAATGACCTTATATAACTGCTGCACCAGGAATCGGGCAGATGGTGAGAGTCAGCCATTACTGCAGCAGCAGCAACAGCAGTTTATTCCACATCAAGACACCTATATGCAGAGTAGATCTGATGCTCTTCACAGTGTGGAATCAACCATTCAGGAACTCGGGAATATCTTTAATCAGCTGGCTACCTTAGTCTCCCAGCAAGGAGAGATTGCCATCAGGTTTACATATAAACTCTCAAGTCTCATCTTGTAAGAAGTTCTCAGCAGTTGTAGAATTCACACTTAACAAATTGGTCTCTTATACAAATTAATAATAAGGTGATCAACTGAGGCTGTTCATTTTTAAGTAAAAATTGTGATGTGAAATGCTTCCCAATCTGAGGCCAGTTTGTTGTGATTCATTTATGCTTTGACAAGTTTTCAGCTTGTTGTTGAACACTTTTTACTGTTCATACTTGAAGTGCAGTTTGACCGTTTGAGTGGGTCTTTCTTTCTTTCCTTCTTCCCCTTTTTCCTCCCCCTTCCCACTTTTTATAATAATAATAATAATAATCGGGGTAATAGACAAGAAAAATAAGCATAATTATAGAAAGAGCATTTTCACAACTTAGTTCTTGTAGAATTATGGAAGAAGTGAACCTCCAATCGATCTTTGTTCACAAGCATGCTGTTGTTTCTTCAGCCCAAAGAAAAAGAAAGATCCATGGTAAAAGAAAAGTTGTTTTGCATTTGTCACAGAAACATTCTTTCTTCTGATGGTGATTTTGTTGTCATCTTGTAGGATTGACGAGAACATAGACGACACATTGTCCAATGTGGAGGGAGCTCAAGGGGCACTTCTCAAGTATCTCAAAAGCATCTCGTCAAATAGGTGGCTGATGATCAAGATATTCTTTATCTTGATTTTGTTTCTCATGTTTTTCATGTTCTTCGTGGCATAGTAAACAACCTGGCTCACCACTAAAATAAGATAAAATTCACGTGGTACTATCCTATACGCCTGTCAATTTTATTTTATTTTTTCTCGAAGATCCTTTTTCTCCTCTTTTTGGGTTGCAAATTTGCTTCTTCCCTTGGGCCTTGACCCTTGTATATATGGGGAATGTAAATGCGTATATGTATTGCTGGATGGTGGCAAAGTTTATACTTCGGAGTGCGGTTAGAAGTTAAAAAGAGAAATTTATGGTGAAGCTTCGTGTAAGTATATGGACCTCAACCCCGGCCCAAGAAGAAGAACCTGCACATATCGCGGATTAGTTGGGCCGGGAGCCCCAGTTCAGGTCCACGATATTTTCCCTTTTTTCTTTTCATTTCATAAATTAAAAAAAAAAAAATCCACCAAAACATCAAAAACTAAAATTATTTGGACGGAGTGAACCAACATGTGGATTGTGGTGTGTTTACACTTCTTAAAAGTTCTTGAACATTATACACATATGTTTACATATTTGCATGATCTTGGTACTCATTTTTTTAAAAAAGTAAATTCCGGGTATATTTTTAATTGTCACAAACTATGATATTTTTCGATACTGATGTCCAAATTAGGCTTTTTCATCTAATAAAGTTCCCATTCAGACTTTTGACACATTGCCAAACTTAACTAGGCCTGATATTCTCTGCACTTGGGGGTCACTCTCGCAATAATAATAACAAATGCTTCAAGTTAGATAAATAGAGTTACTCTTATTGCAAATTTACCTCGAAATTCCAATTTCAGGATGATTTATTTTTTAACTATATTTCAAATAATAATAATTTATTCATGTAATCTTGCTAGTCTCCATATATAACCGATTTTACGAACTGCGAAATTTGAGAAAGATTTTTAATTTAATTGAAAAGTCGAACCATTCGCTAACCTCTGTGAATTGTTATATCGCAACATCGTTTGAATCTTGCTACAATAATGCTTATTTAATTATTCAAAGCTCTAACAAAATTTTACTAGTACCATTCCTAGCTCCTCTATCTAGCCCAACCTACTTGAGACATTGAATAATACTATCTGTTATGGTGATCGTCATTATCCTGTGTGACACTATGTTGTTACTAAGGGTGCATTTAATTACAAATATAGAATATAAAATTTAATTGAAAAGAAAATATTTTCCTGTTAATTAAATTATCAGTAATTAAATTTCATAAAAAATAAATTGTAATGTGTTTGATTGAAAATAAAATTCATAAGAAGAAAATATGAATTACGTAGAAAACAAAAGCCTACCCTTCGAATAAGAAAATATTTTCCTTGTTTTCAAGAAAAATGAGGTTATGTGACTAAAAAGTGGAAAATATTTTTTATGAGGAAAAATTGACAATCAAATACTATAAAAGTAAGAATTTAAGAGGAAAATCTCATTTTTTTCATGGAAAAACTTTACCAATTATGTATATTTTGAATGATATATAAGTGTAAATAAATATAGGGACGTGATATTTTAAATTGAACATATCATTTAACCATTTTTCTAAGGAAATGACGACAATACCCCAAAAAAAGAAAAAAAAATGGATAAGATAACCAACGTGTTAACTTAGAGAAATTGGACGCCACCTAACTATGATCATCGTCCGTGATAAATAGCCGTAAGTCGAAATTAGGGTGGTCCGTTTGTCAACAATCTACAAGTATATATATATATATCTCTCTCTCTCTCTCTCTCTCTGTGTGTGGCTCGTCCTTTTGCTCTCTTCTACAACTCTCAATTTCTCTCTCTGTATCTGTTTCCTAAACGCTGTCGTGTGTGTAAACATATGCACAATCCTCAAGATAGCAAAAATTCTCGATCTGTTGCTCTGTTTTCGAAACCCTAAATTTTCTGTTTGCACTAGCTTTGTTTATCTTATCTGATCCGGCTAGAATTGTAAATATAAAATACATATAATTGCTTTTCTTTCTCAGGAAATTGAGTATTAGTAATTTATTTTTTTCACCTAAATTTCAATTAAGAAAAATCTGGAAAAATATTTGCTTTTTTGATATATGATCCGGGTTAGGTTTTGGATTTATCTATAATCGTTTAAACTTCATTTGATTTGTTTTGGCCCCGCCTGTAAGTAATATTAATCAACTGTATTTTAATACCCAAGTTCTTGTAATTCGCTAAAATTGCGCTTGAGCGTTGAGATTTCAAGGGAAATTCAAATACTTTACTTGCGCTTTATTCATTTTGTGGGCGAGTTAAAAAATGGTGGGGCGTGGAAGTCGGCGGGATGAAGGGTCATTCACGGTGAGCAACACGAATGTTTTTGCCGTGCTGGAGAGGAGGAAGAAGAAGTCTGACAAAGAGAAGGGCTCGGCAAAGAGCAGTACGAATGTGTCAAAAACTGGGGCTGGAAAATCAAAAGGAGTGCAGGTGGAAAAGCCTCAGGTGTTCTGGGCTCCAGCGCCTTCGACTGTGAAGTCGTGGGCGGATGTGGATGATGAGGATGATGATGATTACTATGCCACCACAGCACCACCCCAGTCTGTTTGGGGAGCTCCAGGATCGAGTAAACCTGAGGAGAGTCAGATACCGGATCCTGTGGAGGTATAACGAGTGAAAAATACGACTTTTATTATTTTTCTTTTTATTTTAAACGATTGAAGGATGATCTTGATAGCTTAGTATTCTGGTAAATTTAGTAGGTGGTTTGTTTGTGACTGTTAAACGCATTTTTGTGTAACAGAGGATTAGTTCAGGTTGATTTGGTGTTCGAATGTTTTGTACTTAAAGTCTGTAGGTCTTAAAAGCTTCCGTTGAGGACTTTTTTGTGTGATTTGTCTACTGGGTTTTTATTCAGTATCTAAGACCACAAAGGCGACGGCTTCCTCCCCCTTAGTCACTGGCAGAGCTAAGGGGCGGCCATGCCCGGCCCCGGCCCCCCAAATTGGAAAATTTCCCTTTTTAGTTTGTTTAAAAAAAAAAAAAAATTATATATAATAATTTAGCCGTGCGTAATATACGGCTCACCCTTCCGGGTTCCGGCCGAGTCCTATAATAGCTCCTGGCGCCGCCATTGCCCTTAGTTCACCACCAAAGGCGAGGGCTTCCTCCCCCTTAGTTCACCACCAGGATGTCATAAGATTACACTTTTTTTTTTTCCTTTTTTCCAGTTCCCTTCTGCTGTGGCCTTAAAAGCAGCGGTCTTATAATCATTGTGAAGTCTGCTTTCTTTGCTTACTAAGAAAAAACTTTCCCTTGTAACACAAATGACAAATAATATGCTTGTTGAATAGTTTTCTCAGATAACATGGTGTTTTGGTTTGATTGGGAGAGGATGCTAGTAATTAAAAGATTTCTTATTATGTTATGTAGGGTCCTCATCTGTGTCATCCATGGCAAGGGTTTTAATTGTTGCTGAGCAGAAGTCTTCAGCTTCTTATTAACAGATAGTTTTGTGGTAAAATGGTTAATGAATAGTGTTTCTTGGTTGGTAGCCCGCGTCATTCCTGTGGAGGTGGTGTTTCTAGTTGCCCTTTCTCTAAGCGAAAAAAGTCAAATCTTTTGTCCCCAAAAAAAAAAAAGAGTGCGTTCTGTTTGCCACTGTTTTCATGTTTCTTGTCGTCTGATTTATAATGATTCGCCATCACCTGGCATTCTAAATGAGTACTCTGTTTGTGCTGATTACATTTAAAATGTTAACATATTTGAGATGTTAATGTTATTTACTCTGTTGCTTCTGCATTTATTTATTTCGTTGCATAAAATTGACGGGGTATAGTTCTGAAAAGTATTAACGATGGGTTTGGAATGTGAATTGTAGTTATTGCTACTCTGCGGTTATTTATACTTGTTGCACGTGTCAGAGTCTGATGTACTTCTGTAACTCCCTTAAATATTTATATGGCGTTATTTGATTCATTGCTTCTTGTCTGTCTGTGGCCTTCTTGTTCTCGCCATCTGTGTTTCAAGCAGTAGCCCCATATTGTGTGCATCTGTAAATTAGTTGTCCAGTATTCATCTATTAGTCTGCCTCTTTGCATGTGTCTGCATGAAGCAGTGAAAACAATTTTTTCCCCTTTCCCTGTGTACGTTCACCGTCTGCACCTACAATCACAGCTAGGGGGAAAACAATCCATAATCTAGGACAACACCCCCCCCTTTTCTCCCAAGGGGGGGGGGGAAGAGGAGGAGGAAGTTTCCAATAACCTGTCAATATAATATAATTTATTTTCTCTTCACCACTAGGACTTCAGTTGTCACCTGCACTTCTTTATTCCTGTTTTGTGATTGTTCAGGCATATCCTATTCTGTAAAATCCCTCTATCATACAGAGAGTCCATGCTTCTCTATATCATTTTGATGTCTTCTGATTGTTCTGGTGTTGCTGGTAAAGCCTTTGTTTCCTTATGAAACAATCTATGAAATTTCACAATATGGGACCAAATGGTGTGGAAGAAAAGCTATTGCAAATTGCTTTAGCATTGAAATTGTCCAGTGTTTGAACACGGGGTTAGGATAGATTTCTTGGCTCAGGTATTTTGTTTATGGTTCCCAATCAACATTTCAGGAAAGTGAGACTGAAGATGATCTTGATGAAGGTGATGATGACGTGGAAGAGGAGCATGATCGTGAACCGGTGCTGCAAGAATACCCTGAGCCAGTAGTAAAGAAGCCTGTAGAAGCTTCTCTGACATCTAAAGAGACAGAAAGACAGCTTTCCAAGAAGGAGAGAAGGAAAAAGGAGCTTTCTGAGCTGGAGGCTATTTTGGCTGATTTTGGTGTTACCCCGAAAGAGAAGGCCACAGATGAATCACCTGGTAATTGTATGTTCTGTTGTTTCTTGGATATTTATGATATAGGAATGTTTTAGTAAAATTTTTTTGGATTTCAATCTGGTGGATACCACATTTATTTTAAGTGACCTTTTTTTTATATTATTTTAAAACCTTCCTTTGTCTATCTGAAGCATTTAGATTTATTACCACTAATGAAATTGAGCATCTCCGTTCACGTTGCATGTGCAGATATTTGCCAAGAAATGAAAGAGGGAGAATTGAATGGGGAGGTGGAGAAGAAGGACAATTTCCATGCTGAATCCTAAAGTTCAAAGAAGAAGAAAAAGAAGGATAAAGCTTTGAACGAGGTGAAGGAATGTCAGGATCAGTCGAGCAGCTCAGATGTTCCCAACGGACAAGAGGAAGCTGCTGAAACGGAAGAAGTGAAAGAAGATGCATCTGCTGTCATTGTGAAGGAGCGACTAAAGAAGGTGGCGCCTTCTAAGAAAAAGAAATCTAATAAGGAGATGGATGCCGCGGCCAGAGCTGCCGGTTTGGAGGCGGCTGCAAGAAGTGCAAAACTGGCTGCCGCTAAGAAGAAAGAGAAGAACCATTACAATCAGCAGCCAATACGCTGAGATTAGATTGTTAGATCTACATATGCTGGAGATGGTTGTTAATTGTTCATTTGCTGGAGATGATATTTTGAGACGGTTTTGCTCGGTGACTATTTGGTTTAACTTGGTACCTCTTGACTTCATATATCAGTTTAGGTAAGTTTATATATGAAATGGCAAGTTTTGATACAATAATGCTAAGTAGCAACATACTAAATGATAACACATGTGGCATTCTTAAAAAATACTCCTGCTGTCCTCTTTATTTTGTCCACATTTCTTTTAGTTTGTCTTGCTTATATATGTAGTTATTTTCTAAATTCATTTACAATTATACCCGTATTTACTTTTGAAAATATAAAATTAATTTTTGAAATATGTCAAACATTAAATAAGGGTATTTAGGAGGTTAGTTTGTAATTTTTTTTCGCAAATACTTTACTTAATTCTTGTGTAAAAAGCAAAATTAAAAAAAGAAATGAGACAAAGGGAGTATATAGATTTAGAAGTATGAACATGTGACTCTTTGATTTAATTCATTAGTTGGTGACATAATGATGTCATAATGGTATATGACATCGCTCATTTTGATAATGTTCAGTATAATTCTCCTTCAATAGCATGCTATATTCATGGAAAACACTAGTATAAAATTGTGTAAACAATGTTTTACGTAATTCAATGGTATGGCCATTGGATTGAGATATGATTTTAAATGATGTAATGTGTTAAAAAAAGAAGGGAAAAAGAAAAAAAGGAGGATGCTGTCAAGTGTGATTGCATAAGAAAATTGTGCAAGCATAGCAAAACTCTCTCTACATTAATCTTTTGAATTGCACCTCTTCAACTTCTACAGGAATGAAAGCATCATTGCCTTAAGTTTCAAGGATAATTCGAAAACTACAAGATACTTGTACTTATAAAGCTTACAAAAATTCTTTTTTTCCCCGCCGTATAAACATCATCTCAGTAGCAGAATGCAGAAATCTCTACCTTTCATCGGGAAAACAATACTACCGGAAGAAAATGGACGAATCACATGCGAAACCTGAAAATTAAAAAAACAAGCGATCACCAAAACCTCCATGGATCCTTGTACGGAGGAACATAGTTTTCTGTAGGAGGTAGAATATGAAATGATGCCACAGTTTTTTGTAGCAAGGGTCCCAACTGCAAAGATTCAAAAGTGAAGAACATGTCAAGATATTGCTGATCTAATGAATTATACAGAAGCAAAAGTTCTATCTGCCAGCTTCCAAAGCCTCAGTAAGTTGATTTGCAATTCAACTAGAGGGAAGCTTACTTTGTCCCATTGCTTGTCGAGAGTCGAAGCATTAAGAGAGTATAAATAGCCTGTGAGTTAAAAAAAAAAAAAAAAAACTATGATCAGGATGATAAACCAATGAAAATTAGCATCTCTCTCCCTCTCTCTAACTTTGGTATAAGTTCAACTGAAATTTCAATAGCCAATACACACTACACAGGTTATGGTAGAGGTTCCCCTCAGCTTTTTTCATTTTTTTCCCCTATTTTTTCTCCCCTCAAATTTAGAATGAACGTAAGGGTAGACAGGCGACCACAAATTATTCACAATTCAACTAACCATCACGTTCAGCTGTTGAAGTAACATAATGCCTGAATATATTTGATTCCTGAGCCTGCATCATTCAGCATGGAGTGCAATGATTAGTACATAGATGTTCTTCCACTCTAGTGAATATTTCAACGAGGAAAACTTACAGTTTTAGTTGGTGATTTGCGAACTAGATATTCATAGTACCAATATGGCTCACCATCAATCTGAGAAGAAAATACAAGTTCCACGGAATAAAGACTGGATTAATTAATTGCATTGAAGGTTCACACAACTTAAATCATTTAACATTTCAGCAACAGAACTCACTGTAGAAGTATGCGCATCGAGGACAGAACTTTCAGCCATGCGCTGACTAGAGGTGACCTGCTGTAGAAATCGATACATTACTTTAGCTAGTTAAACACAAGACTGGTCAAATATTGTAGGGAATAACTGCAGGAAAACACAGATAGATTGTGCACAAGCAGTAGTTTTATAGCGGACACACTAGAAAGCTTGCAATGGTATTTGAGTTTGTCCTCAGGTTTCATGGGGTTTACACAAAAAATATGCATATAATTTGAAGCAAAGAAGCTT
The DNA here is from genome assembly GCA_963692815.1 of Nyctanthes arbor-tristis. Lineage (NCBI taxonomy): Eukaryota > Viridiplantae > Streptophyta > Magnoliopsida > Lamiales > Oleaceae > Nyctanthes > Nyctanthes arbor-tristis. The sequence goes on along the minus strand of CAVNYN010284898.1, from coordinate 8,030 downwards.
ATGCATAGATATACTCAGACATGGGAGTCAAATTACCAGAGCAGACTTGTCAGATAAAACAGAATCAGCTACATTTTTAGCACTCCAGGTAGTCTTGTCCTTTGATTTTAAGAACTGGGAATTGGGGCGACCTATCTGAACCAAATAGCATAAAGTCAAACTCTTACAAAGAAACACAAAACATGATGATAAAATTATGCGAGAATATGATAGCATTGAAATTACCGTAATGGAAATTATGAGGTTATCGATTATATCAACTCTTTCAGACACTATGCGAAGGCGTGCATCAGCTGTATGTCATAACAATCACAATAAGTAAGGCTTTAAATGGTACGTCAAAATATCATGCTACTTAAATGCTTTATGAGTCCAACGATTAAACTCAATGAAGCTATATAGCATAATTACAACCACATTAACCTCTTTGACTTCTGCATTTGGATAATGGAATAACAAGTTTTCTGACATACGGGATAATGGTGCAGCTGATGAATATCGCTCTGGCTTTCTAGATTCCACCCTTCAAATAGATTAAAAGAGTGAGGTAGTTCCTACAATATAAAGATACATGAACATGAAGAAGATAATTTTTCCTTTTAATTAAATTAAGCAGTGAATTACATTTTCATGCCAGAAACTCAACGATAATTTTGAATTCATCTAAGATGCAGAATAAAGCAAAGCTTGATTCATGAACATGGCATGGAACTTCAATTTATTCAACCTAGCAACTATTTTACTCTCTTTTTCATCAGCAATCTGTGATGATTTTATACGTTTGATGGTATGGAAAGCTACAAGTAAGATGAACGTTAGATACATCTTTTATGCACAAATTTGATGGTCAAGAATTGAAATCAACAGAGGTCAGAAAATAAAAGTTAAGAGTTAGAATGTTGAAAGAAGCAAGCTATATATCAGGCAAATCAATCTCCAGCACCTTTGATTCCCCCCCCCCCCCTCAATTTGTGAACCAAGTTGGAGCTTGCAGATTTTGCTTATTCACTAAACAAGCCAAGCTACTAAGAAGGTTTTCCATCTCAAGTCAGTTTGAGAATTATAAAAGTCATTTATCCTATTGACTCTCGACCTTAAAAACTATTCTTTTTAGTATCATGAATGGAGCTTATGCTTACAACAGTTTCATTCTGGCAAATTATCACAGTTTTTGCAAGTGAAATTTTCAGAAGCCAATCGAACAAAAGTCAGCGGGATTAAATGGAACAGGAAGAATTTGTTATTTAAGAACAAATATACATTCTCCATTTATCTTAAAACTTCACAATTATTTGCAAATAAATGCTTACCATTTGAAGACAAGCTTCTTGGAAGGCAGTTCAGTTGGATACAAATACGAATAACAATTTATATCATCAACTGCTAAATCCATTTTTAGCTCTTCCTCAGCACCAAAACCTCCAACATTTTCGAATTTATGCAAGAACCTTGATAAATAATGAGTAAACCAGAACACACTCAGTTCAATAGTTGCAACCTATTCTCCACATAAGAGTAAATGAATGCAACTTTTGCCATTCTTTCCATTCATGAAATTAGGCCTATTGCTCCCTTATGGCTTTGTAAAATCTGATAGAAAACATCTAATTAAGCAAAAATTTGTTGCACACGCACATTTTTTATTTGAGTTTCATTCTAGCAGATTTTATTAAGTACACTGATTTCTAAATCAATGTATGAACTGCCCTTCCAGAATCAGATATTGAGCTATTTGTGCTGTAATTAACGAGCACAAAAATTATAATTCTTCATCATTGGCCCCAAGTTTTGATTCACATTCACGATATATAAAAAAAACTGCCAAAAGATACCCGCTCTAAGCTCCTACCTAGTGAATGAGCAACCATTTCTGGTTCGAAAACTGTTTTTTCCTAGAAACACTACTATGAAAGTACCAATTGAAGTATGAGATTGAAAATTATCGAATAAATTTGATAAAGAAAATCGATTAATAACGATACATTTTTCAGAATTTTACCTGAAGATGGAAAAAATAGAGAGAGTGAAGAAGAAAGGCCCACAAAAATCAAGTCCCTTCTCAAAGCCCCATTTCGTAAAATCTGTAACGAAGAATCATTTGCACATGCCACTAATTTTCTCATTCTTCGGGGCTTTCTACAGTATTTTTTACTCGAAACTATCCAGTTGCTACTATCATTCCTGCAAGAGAACCACAATATCAAAATCTATCAAAATGGGTTGCATTGCGTATCTATATAATATAAAGATCGGAAGAGGGTAGTAGAAGGCACCTAGCGACGGGAAGACTTGGAAGGAGAGAATTGTGAGACACAGTTGAGAGAAGAGCCATTGTTCTTCTCTAAAAATCTGGATCAGCTCATCCATTCGCGTTCTGAAAGACATAAAGGGAAATTATATGTCCAGTCCCCAAACTTTATCACTCATTTCTATCTAATCCCTGTAACTTTTTCTTAAGGGGTGGAAAATTCTCTCAATCATAAATTCAAGTTCCTAGCCCATTTTGGCCAACACGAAAATTTTCTAATAAACCAATCAGTGCTTTGTGATATCATTCGCGGGCGTCACTTCATAGATGAACTAATAGAAAGAAAGTAAATGACTCCATAATTGGTAAACAACTGGCATAACTCATCTTTATGTCAACAATTGACGCCGTATCGTGTCATCGTAATGTACCACCTAACTGTACGATAATAAGACTATTTGCCGACAATTACCCATAATTAATTTTTGGATTTGTAAGTTCTTATTATAACCCGACCAAATTTGTCTTTGAGCATCTTTGCGATTTTAATTTTGCCACTAATCTTTCTAGTAAGACCATGTACCGTAACAGTACTAAATGCGATATAATATCAGCCCATGTGAATACATCACTAACTTCAAAAATCTATGCCACACTACTAATCTTTCTATTCTAAACCCACTTGCTCAGCTTTGGCTATATGTGGATAGCTTAAAGACTGAAATTTTACATGAATCAAGGTTAGATGTCTAAGGTAAATACACTCTTCCTCCTATTAAGATAGGCAAGTACTTTTTTTTTTTGGCTAGAATTAAGGAAAACTCAATTAATGTGGTTGAAAATGTTAAATTTAAAAATATTTTACTAATATACTATTTAATTTACTACTTATTTCACTTTAAAAGTTTTATTTTGTTGATAATCAGGCACATCAAATATGGGTGAACTAACATTTTAACTACCCATCAATTAAAAAAAAAAGTAGCATATAATATGGAACAGACGAAAATTTGAGGAAATTATAACAAAGAGAGAAATAGATGTATGTTAAAGAGATAAAAAGATTTTAAATATGTAGTTGTAATTTAACAGTTGTCAAATTTAACGTGAAATCGGTAGTAGATAAAATTATAATGTGAAAAAATAATAAGAATCAAACAAGCACAAGTTTGTGCGCGGGGCACACATCCTGATTCCATGTATTCCGACAGTATGCTAAGAGCATCTCCAATGGTAAAAATGGAGGTGAAGGTGATAAAAAAGAGAAATTGTGAGGAGATCTTATATATATATATATATATATTAAAATATAATAGAGGTTATATGCAAGTTTTCCCGTCAAAGCTACTATCCTACTTTTATATACTTATTTTATATTTTATATTTTATAATAATATTAACAATAATAATAATAATAATAATTATTTATTCTCTTCAAAAAAAATAATACTTATCTATTAGTTATATTTTACTATTATTTTATTTTTTTAATAATATACAAAAGTTTATATATATTTTTATTCTATATATAATATACTATTTGTTATCTATTAATATTTGATATGCATATTTTATTAGTTTTTAGGCTATCTTTAAATATTTAATATTTCTTCAATATTTTGACAATTGATAGACAAATTTCAAGTATTGGGTAATTGGGATTTTTTCTTATTTCGATTAAGTACATACTTGTGAGATTGATAATATAATAATAAAGTAAAATTAAATCAGTTTCAAAAGTTTTACTTTAATTTAATACGATAAACTACACGTTATAAAACATAGGCTATATGTTTAGTACGTTATTTAATTTATTATTTATTTTTCTCTGAGAACCTATATATTGGTGAAATTTAATACGATAGTAATAATATTTGATGATAATGATTTATAATAAAAATAAAAAATTATTTTAATTCTTTTTAGAAGGGAAAATGGTTAAAAATTAATTTTAGGGGTAAATAGTAAATCATATAGAATTTATTCTTTATTATCATATATGAATGCACAAAATAATTCATTCTGATAAATGAATATCATCAACACCCTATTAATTAGTTTCCATATAAATTTTGGAGCTGTTTAAATTTTGTATCCTCTCTTTTTCATGGATTCTTATAGTTTCTATACTCAATATTATGAAATTAATTTTGTAAAAAATCTTCATTCTCATTTTTATTTCTTAATATATTGTTTTATAAATTACAATTTAATTAGCTTTGTGCTAAGTTAAAATATTGTGCGTTTCAATTTGATTCTATTTATGTATATTAGTAATATATGTATATAAGTGAACAGTACACGATAAAATTATGTTATTTAATTTTTTAAATTACTATGTATTTTTTTGCTAATTATTCTATTCCGTGCAACTCATAAATTTACAACTAGTATATGATAAAAGAAAGAGAGCTAACAAATGAAAAGTCAAATGCCATGCACAAAGGAATTTTTCAAATTTTGTAATAATCTCAATTAAAAATACTTTTACTATTTTTTGTGATTGTAATTTTATTTATTCATTTTGAGATTCTCTTCTCTCAGTGTATTTTATTTGGTTAATAGAATATATATTCGTGCAACGTAGGAGTGTAAAAGATCTATTCTAAATATGGTGCTGTGATCGTGAGTCTCAAGTATGTGATTGTGTTTTTGGAATTTTTTATATTCATTCATCTACATATAAGTCTTTTGAAAATGAATAATAGAAATAATAATTTTGTGATTTTTTAAAATGACAATATTTCGATTACTTATTTAAAGGTTATTATATTTCATATTGAATTGATTATCTATTTCAATTTCGTTATACTTCATTTCATTTGGTTTCTCTGTGCAATACACATGTACGAGACTAGTAATTATTTAAATTGGATGAGTGGGTGGAAGGGGTGTAGGGAAAAAAAATAGGAAAAGTGAAAAAGAGAAGAGAAATAGATAGAAATTTGAAAATAATGATAAAATAGTAGTGGAGATGAATGTGTGGTTTTAGACCTTGGTGTCATGTTGACACTGAGAAAGAAAAGTAAAGATAAAGTGGTGTAAATGAGAGAAAAATAATTAAAAGAAAAAAAATTAAAAAAATAGAAAACACACAGAGCCTACTTTTTTTTTTTTTTTTTGTGTATATGACTTTTTAGAGAAGATCCTCCCATTGCAGGTGCTCTACAAATGGAAGGTCTTTTCCCTACCTTCCTTTATATGCGGTGCTCTTCTCATGATTTCTTATTGAACTTCCATTTTCCCATTCTCTTTCTTTCTTTCTCCCTCTCTGGCTTCCATGGTAAACAAATAACCACACACCATAAAAATGCATTCATCTTTCTGAAATTAATCATCTTTCTGAAAACCCCTAACTTTTCTTGGCATCATTTGTTCATAAATTGCATTAAGTTTTGGTTCAGAGAGGGGGGGGGGGGGAAGGAAAGAACAAGAACCCATTTGAAGTTGAGGAAAATGGGGATGTTTTTTGGTTCATGATTTTATGATATAATTCGTTGTCTCCGATCATATACATATATATAAGAAATAAGAGTTTCAGAGAGGGGGGGGGGGAGAATGGGGGTGGATTATTATGAGATGTTGGATGTGGATAGAAACGCAACAGAAGATGATCTCAAGAGAGCTTATAGAAAATTAGCAATGAAATGGCATCCTGACAAGAATCCCAATGATAAGATTGCAGCTGAAACCAGATTTAAGGAGATTTCTGAGGCCTATGAAGTATGTTACTCTTTTCTTGCACATTTGTATACATGCCTTCTTTCTGTAAAAATTTATGGTACAAATTCCATTTTATTGATAATCTGGGATTTTCAAGATTTTGAGTTTCGTCTTCAAAATTCCCCTGTTTATATGCAAACTATTGGATTGTTTTTTGTATATTATACATATTGCTCTGATGGTGAAAGTCTAGCTTACAATGATGATTTTTTTTTTCTGCCTTTAGACTCTGTAATTTAAGATTAATGATTGTTTCTGTCAAAATCTTTCAACTGCCAACGTTCTTGAAAAGCAATCCCCTGGAGAAGGGCGCGCATTAACTTCCGTGTCATGCCTCTAATCCTGAAGTCGGCTTCAGAATCAAAGTCATGAACGAACATTGGACACTGGATGTTTGTTACGTAAATTGTTGCATAATTGACTAGTCATTTGTTAGAACCTTGTGGGATTTGAATATTCATGGCGTATTATGAGTTGCTTAAAAAACTGAGTTAAGAATAAAAAGAAAAGGGTACTGATTATTATTATTTTTTTTTATTTTATTTTATTTTTTTTACACTGATAGATTGTAATAGTAGGAAAAAAAAATATCAGTTTGGACAAATTCTACATCGTCAAGTGAACCAAAAAGAGAAGAAATGACTTAGATAAGTTTGTTTTTTTTTTTTACAAACATTCCATTTAGCCTGTTTAATTGGTCTTGTTATTCAGTAGTGCTTTAGACAGGAAAATTAGAATGTATAATGAAGTAATGAGCAGTATCTTAATTTCTTTTCTTTCTTTTGATATTGTCTGGCAGTGTCAAATGCTGCACTTATAACCAACATTTCTCGTGTTCCTTCAGGTCTTGAGCGACCCGCAAAGAAGACAAACCTATGATCAGTATGGTGAAGAAGGTCTGAAAGACGGTCCACCTCCTGGCTCTGCTGAAAGCCAAAACGGATTCAATCCTCGAAATGCAGAGGATATCTTTGCTGAATTCTTTGGGAGTAGCCCGTTTGGATTTGGATCATCAGGAGCTGCAAGGTCCATGAGGTTCTCGTCTGATCGAGGAGGGCCATTTGGTGGATTTGGCGCGACAAGTAACGTCTTTAGAAATTATAGTGATGGCACGGGTGCAAGCATGCCTAAGAAACCGCCACCTGTTGAGAATAAATTGCCTTGCAGCCTCGAGGAGCTGTATTCTGGATCAACCAGAAAAATGAAAATCTCAAGACAAGTGGTGGATGCAAATGGGTAAGCTGATTTCTTTTCTTGAAAAGTGAGTTTTTCGTTTTCATCTTGTTGATATGTAGTGAAAATTTTTGCAGACGAGTAATGCCAGATTCCGAGATATTGAGCATCGATGTAAAGCCAGGATGGAAGAAGGGAACAAAGATAACTTTTCCGGACAAAGGGAACGAGCAGCTGAACCAGCTTCCTGCAGATCTGGTGTTTGTAATTGATGAGAAGCCACACAATGTTTTCACTAGAGATGGAAATGACCTCATTATGAATTCTAAGGTGACGTTAGCAGAAGCACTGGGAGGGACTACTGTGAACATTACTACACTAGATAATCGTGAATTGTCGATCCCAGTTAACCACATTGTGAGCCCCGGATACGAGCTGGTGGTTCCACATGAGGGAATGCCAATAACCAAAGAGCGAAGGAACCAAGGTGATTTGAAGATCAGGTTTGAAGTAGCGTTCCCTACCAAATTGACACCCGAGCAACGATCAGCTCTCAAGAATGCTTTAGGAGGCTGATAATACACTTCCTCGTAACTCAACTGTTGTATTTTACTTTTCATCTTTTCCTCACTTCCTTTTTCTTTATCATCCTTTCTTCTGTTGATGTGAAAATTCCACTGATGTAAATGTCTGATTCCCAGCAGCTAAAAGGATGATCAAACTGAACTAAGACAGCATATTCTTTGCATCTATATATATATATATATATATATACACACACACACATACACACAAACCCACACATTCGTCGTTTTAATAAACTCCAACCAACATTTTGGACACATGTTCATTTGTCGTTGGAGATTTCCAATGACCGCTTCAGTTC
>CAVNYN010284897.1:0-20165 GCA_963692815.1 Nyctanthes arbor-tristis | reverse complement strand
TGCAGAACATTAGAAAACCAACAATGTTGCACTCCCTAATTTTCAGCAGAGAAAAAAATTGAGAATTAATTGCACAAATAGAATCGACAATCCGCAGAACGCATGAATGTGAAATCCGCTTGAAGGAAATAGGAATCGAACAAACCTGGTAATTAATTCTTACGCACGTGCAGATTGCACAGAGAAGTTGGATCTTCAATCATGCATGCAGGTATAAATGTATGTGCATGTACCCATAAATTGTTGGGTGATTGATCAGCGGAAACTGTTCCTCTGCGTGTCAGGCTTCATTATGAAATTTGCCATTGATGGATCGTGGAAAAGAGAGGAATCAATTGGAATTCAATTATTCTGTCTGTTTTTCTTTGTTTTCACGGACAAGAACACAATCATGACGAGCTTTTCCTGTGCAAATGCATGATGGCTCAAATAGGCGTTTTTGGCTGTTTCATATATTTTTAATTTTTATCTATTCTTTCAAAAAATATATCTTTTATATTTATTTAATTTTTCCCAGAATTAGTCACGAGAGAAATTTATGATAAGTAGTACCTAGTGAAACATTGGAATAGACATCCTCGGTCATGGTCGGACTTGAAGCAAGGCAATTGAGGCCCTTGCCTCAGGCCCAAATAAAATAGGGGCCATTATTCTTCGTTCTCATTGAATAATTCTATCTTTTGATGTGAAAGGGGATATAATATATATTTCTATAATGTGATTACAATCTATATATTAATTAATTAAATGAAAAAAAATTGCAGTACTTTTGTACCACAGTTGTTCCGTCAAAAAATCTATTAGTAAGGTCTTTTTAGATATTTTATTTCATACTGCGGTAACATGTGTGGTATTATGAAAATTTTTAAAAAAATTTTTTATTTACTTTTACATCATTCATTCACTATTTTAAAATTAGATTCACTATCAAATTTAAGAACTAATAAATAATTATCATCATTTAATTATTTAATTTATAGATAAATTTGATTATCTAATTGTCTAACATATTTTGAAAATTGTAGTTTATAGTTAATTGAAATTAAAAATATATATCATTATTTTAAGTTAACTTAAATATATATACACCACACTTTTTGATATCTACACTATATTTTTATTAGAGTGAAAACCCCAATGTTTATTATTTGTAATATTTACGTCTTTAACAGATTTTGCTATATTTTTTTTACTCGAGTTCTTCGTTTAATTATCACCTCATACTCTTAATAATGGGTATATGCTCAAAAAATTGTATTTTTGTACTTCAAATCTAGTAAAATATGTACTTCTACTTTATAGAGATTACTTTTGTATTTATTAAAAAATTAAAAAAAATTGTAACAACAAAATTTTTAAAATCAAAATATTATAAGATACAAGATGTTACAGTTAATGAAAGATTAAAAATAAAAATTATGACAGAAATAAGTTAATGATGTAAATGTAAAAATTTGAAAAAAATAAGGAAATTTAATGCAAATAAATATTAATAATTATGACTATTTTATGTATTATTAATTTATATAATCTTCATGCTATCTGATTTTATTTGTTCCAAATAAGAAATATTTTCACAGTACACGTAACCGTCCAACTAAAAATTATTTCATATGATATCATTTATCTGAATTAGTGCAAAAAATAAAATGACATTTATTTGCGTTAACGATAGTAATCGGGTTAAAATTTGTTGTAAACTATAGTTACTGTTATATGACAAGAAAAAATTACATTATTGTTTCGTTGTTGTTAAAAATTAATTATTTCTTATTGGATAACAAAACGTTATAAAATTTCACTATACAAAAAAAAAACTTATAAAATTTCATATTATTTATTTTTTAAAATAAATTTGATATGTATTCTTCTCGTGCAATGCATGGATGAGAATCTAATTATTATTATTATTTTTTAAATTTAAAAGTGAGGTGATAATGCTTTTACAAAGTAAGATTGTGTAATCTGTCATTTTGTTAAACTTTTTGTTTGCATTTTTGTTTAAATAGCATAATTCTTTTTTGTTCTTTTTCTATTTTCTTTTTTTTTTCCTTCTTTGCTTTCTATTTTCAATATATATTTTAAATTCTTCATGAATTTAAAAGTCCAAATTTTTAATTGGCCCGTGAATTTTAATCTTCTTCAGATTTTGATAAAATCAAACTCTTATTTTATTTAGATTTTAGACCCAATAATAATATTATTAATAATAATCATAAGATTCACCCCTCAATTTCTTTTTTCTTGAAATCAATATCGACAGTAACACTACAGATGTTATATCCTTGAGTAGTTGAATCATTTCCAAATTGAATTTCTTTCTTTTTTCCCCCACGGTTGAAGGTTTGGTGCGAGCACATTATTACTACATTTCAGGCATTTTTCTTTAACATAATTTGGATATAGCATTTTATTGTTTGAAATAATTAAAGTAAAATATATTTGTTTAAAAAAAAAAAGAGGCATGCATTCTATGATTACGGGGCCCATCGTTAGGGTCCTTCTCAGTTGAAAGAGGTGACTCTGGCTTTTCTGTATTATTATTACACAATTACAAAATAAGACGGTGTAGGTGTTTGAAGTATATTTCTCAATATAACTCGTTTGATTCTTATTATGACAATAAAATTATAATGAGTTGAAATAAATTGTGAAAATTTATTTGAAATTTGAAATGTATGATAATAATTGAGTAGTTGTCAAATCACTCGTTAAATAAGTATTAAGTGAAATTATAATGTGTAAGAATAATGAGAATTAAACAAACACGATGCACATGATTTTTTGAATTTGTGTTTAAGCGTATTGTTCGTGTATAGCATGAGTATAAAATATAATATGTATAGTATCAACTCTTTGTAGACTATAGCATCAACATGAATACATGTCCTTCACATGGCAAGATTCTAAATTTAAACCCATTCTTGACAGAAATGTGTGCAGAAATTTGAGTGACTCGATATTAGTTCAATGACCTCTTTGATGCAGCACAACGTTTCCTGGTCAAAGTAGTTCAAATAGTTGATGAAGTCGTTAGATACTTACATTTCAAGTATGAGGTCCCCAGATTCAAAATTTACCTATCCCTCTCCTAATTTCTTTTCATTCCCATACGCCTCCTATATCCACACACACAAAAAAAAAAAAAAGAGAAAAAATAATTCATGCTCAAATAGAGGCCATGAATTCTTTAAAGAAAAAAAAGACGCTATTTACCTCTTTATTTAATAACCCTTATTACTTGGAAATTTCTAAAGAACCAGGGCCATGTTTCTTACGGAGCCCAGTTTCTAATAAGATGCTGTCATGTAGTGTGTGTCAGGTGAGGTGTCAGTCTGTGATTAGAGACTGAGCTCTGTAAAGAACCCGACCTTATTTTCATAGCCGGACTGGTTATTACTTTCCCTTTTTTTAGGAAACAAAATTGTCAATTTAATTCATTTAATCAAGAATGAGTTTCATTACAAAACCAGGAGGAGCTTCTTTCCATACACCCAAGAAAAAACTATGAAAACTGAAGTTTGCTATTCAATGGGCAACATTATTTGCACTTCCATTAACTAGATCACATTGACGTAAAGAAAACTCCTCCATGAGCTTGATAATCTTTTGAATCACAACTCCCACCCCACTTCTCCCATAAAACTCGGTAGTAAATGACAAATTCCAATAGTCATTTCTGAAAGTCAAAAAGATGACCTACAATTTGCTGCTTGCTTCTCTCACTACTGTAAAAAATGACAGGAAAAAGGAAAATTTCCTCAAAAAGAAAAATGTTGCATGCATTTGCCATTTCCAGTCAAATTAGGGATATGAGTAGATGTGTAGCTAGCTATGTAGATGGGGAAAATTATTTTCCCTTTTATTTTTTAGAATTTTTTAAACTTTTATTTAAAAAGTAAGGGGTAAAAATATCATAAGAACCTTTATTAGTGAATTTACAAAAGAGCAATTATATTGCTACTACAATATTTAATCTCGACACCACAAAACAATTATTTACTTAAATGCCCATATATAAAATTGCATTAATAACCTCTTTTAATATGTTCTACATGACTACATTGTCTTTTTAATTTTCTCATCACGTCCAAAATTCAATCCATTTTTCTTCTTCCTTTTTTTTTCATTTTTTTTAATGGCATCTTCCTTTTTTATGACGTCCGGTAGTTTTCTTCAAGTCGGCTTCATGACTGGACTGACATCATGACACGCCCCACCTTAATATCTCTAATATACTTAAAGTGTGACGTGTGTCAACGACAAATTCTAACTAGAAGCTAGAATCTACTATCAAGATCGTGAATATACAAACTAGTCTAGAAAAATTTTGACAATATCTCCCTTAATTTAATAACCAAATAAACACCCAACATCAAACTCATTGACACTTCACAATATAAGAATCTCGATCATTACAAGTTACAATACTTCATGTATGAAGAAATATACTAAACCAAGTATGATTCACCCAGAATTCCTATTGTATACTAGTAAGTTTAACCATGTCAAGTCTATAAATCATAATAACAATAAACCCTATAACAAATTCTATGTGGTGGCTAGAATTCTTGAAATAACAGGTTTGGCTATAACGAATTGCTCAAACTTCAGTTGCTACCTAGTTAGAAAATTATTTAGAAAACATGTGAGCTAATAAACCCAATGAGTAGAGTTTTTCTAAATAAATATACTTTGGAGGGTCAAAATATACCTTTTACAAAATCTAAAATAAAATGTACAAACTATTCCTGGATTTTTATAATTTTAAATATAAATCCAGCATGAATAACATAATCAAGTTCAATCCATCACAAATCATAACATTTATAGAATCATTATAATGTTAGAACCATCATGAAAATAATTTCATTCTAAGAATCACCATAAAATCCACCCTATAGAGTATCCATATTCTCATCTCATCATGTAACTATAGTCATATACGTGTAGACACCAGCTTAGGCCATAGGTACTATATGACCCCTTTCATCCTAGGCGGCACAACAACAAGCTTGAGCCATAGGTCCCTTCGCCTAGGCGACGTATCATCTTATCAACTTGAACTATAGGCCCCTTCACTCATAGGCGGTATATTCACAACATAGGATACAACTTGGAGAATTTCAAATCATTCATCATTTGAATTTTCTAATAAATCATATCTTTGAAATGTTTTATGATCACTATGTATTTCCATAAAATTTCACAAGATTTATTACTCTCCTTAGAAATTTTCATGTAATTTTTACATGAAATGATGTCCTATGATTTGTAGAGAAAATATTCGATATGAAATGTGGTTTATGATGTATTAAAATCTTCAAATCTTATTATTTATGCCGCCTACGGACAAATTGGCCTATGGCTCAAGCTAACAAGATGATTGCTGCCTAGGCGAAGGGGCCTACCGCTCAAGCTGGTTGTCACGCCGCCTAAGACAAAGGGGTCATATGGTTCCTATGACCCAATCTGATGTTTACATACGTATGACGTAATATGACTATAGTTACATGATGAGATGAGAATATGGATATTCTTTGAGGTGGATTTTAAGATAAGTTTTGGAATGAAATGAATTTACATGATGTTTTCTAGCATTGTAAATGATGTTTGATGTGAGATGAATTCATCTTAATGATAATATTCAATTTATGTTTAAAATTATGAAAATCTAGAATTGACTTGCACATTTTATTCGAGATTTTGCAAAAGTTATATTTTGACTTTCCAAGGCACGTTTAATTACAAAACTCCACTGATTGGGCTTGTTAGCTCATATGTTTTCTAAATGATTTTCTTACTAGATAGCAATGGAAACTCTTTGAGGTGGATTTTATAGTGACTCTTACAATAAATTATTTTCTCGATGTTTCTAACATTGTAATGATTCTATAAATGTTATGATTCGTGATGGATTGAATTTGATTGTGATATTCATGCTGGATTTATATTTAAAATAATAAAAACCCAAGAATAGTTTGTACATTTTATTCGAGATTTTGTAGAAGGTATATTTTGACTCTCCAAAGTATGTTTATTTATAAAAACTCCACTCACTAGACTTATTAGCTCATAAGTTTTCTAAATGGTTTTCTAATTAGGTAGCAATTGGAGTTTGGTCAACTCATTATAGCCGAGTCTGTTATTTCAAGAATTCGAGTCACCACATAGAATTTATTATAGGGTTTGTTGTTATTATGATTTATAGAGTTGACATGGTTAAACTTACTAGTATACATTGGGAATTCCGGGTGAATCATATTTGGTTTAGTATATTTCTTTATACATGATGTATTGTAACTTCTAATGACGGAGATTCGTATACTGTGAAGTGTCAATGTGTTTGATGTTAGGTGTTTATACAGAGTTGGTTTGAAATTATGGGAGATATTGCCAAAATTTTTCTAGATTAATTAGCATATTCATGAGCCTTAATGGTAGATTCTAGCTTCTAGTTAAAATTTATTGTCGACATACATCATATGTCGCGAACGAAATTTTCATACAGTAGCAGAAGCCTTTAACGGTTACAAATTGATGCAAATACAGTTCAAAATATCGAGGCGTTTTCGCTGCGCACTTTGATGATTAAATTTTCCGTGGACTACCCACAACGAAACCTTGGTTGCACACACTGAAGTCTCGATCACATACATGTATCCCCTCCGTCTTGGGACGATCCGGCCACATAGCTTCTTAATCTAATACCTACAAGATTGTAGAAAAAGGAGAATGAGTATAAACTACTTAATGAATAACAAAATATCTTGATTCACTTTCGCATTTTCAGGAAAACCATGTATTTCACAAAGCCTTTCGATTCACAAAGTCATTGAATGCACAAAGGGCCTTATCACTAGTTAAACTACTACCCGTGGTGCGCACATGATTGGCCAAGATCACACAGCAATGTCACAGAGATTCAGATTGACCAAGACCACACAGCAAAGCCACAAAGATTCAGATTGGCCAAGACCACACAGCAAGGCCACAGATTATCACATAGTCAGAATGACCAAGATCACATAGCAAGGTCATGTTTCACAGAGTAATTCAGAACGGGTAGAGCATTAACTAGCGATATCGATGCAATAAACCAATCTTGCTTTACATAACAATGCATTATGAAAATATGATGAACAAAAGAAAGAGAATTAAGGTACCGGTTACTCACTTATGAAAACTTCATGAATGAAGAAAGAGAATCAAAATATCGGTTACTCACCTCAAATATTTCTTGAATAATCCACGTGAAAAGGTTTCTTTAAAGCCTTGATATTCCTTAATTAAAGCTATTCTTGAGTTAGGATTTTTTTATACATGGTAAGGACCATTTTTCAAGTACAAGGGTGATATTTTAGAGGGTTTTAAGGGTCATTCTTTCTCATTTCTTGGCTTTGGACGAATTTGGATGAACGAGGTGAAAGATGGAATGTTGGAAGAGTTTGGAAGAATTGAAGGACCTTTTAGCCCTATATATAATAGTTAGATTTAGTTGTTTTTAATTGAAATTTGAGTTCCGTCAATCACATCTCGACACGTGGCGCAACACATACCGCACACTTGACGGAAAATTGTCTGGGAAATCCTTGTGCTTTGTCTTATCCTTCAATTAAGCCACCGAACTTCACTTTATGTCAATTAAGTCACTACACTTTAGTTTATGTCAATTAGGAACTAAATTCTTTCTTTAACATCAATTGAGTAATAATCCTTTAATTTTCAAGAAATCTTACAATAATATTCAAGTAATTCTTTCAAAACAACAATTTTCGTTGCTTACCTTAATTTTTAGAAATTTCCGGGATGTTGCATCATACTGCATGTATATTAAGATACTAGGGTGGGACATGTCAATTTATTTGTGATGAATTGAACTTGATTATGATATTCATGTTGGATTTATATTTAAAATTATAGATCTCCAGGAATAGTTTGTATATTTTATTCGAGATTTTGTAGAAGATATATTTTGACTTTCCAAAACATATTTATTTACAATAACTCCATGCACTGGGCTTATTAGCTCACATGTTTTGTAAATGATTTTCTAACCAAGTAGCAATTGACAATTGGAATTTGGGTAACTCATTATAGACGAGTATACTATTTCCAGAATTCAAGCCACCACATAGAATTTGTTATAGAGTTTGTTGTTATTATGATTTATAAACTTGACATGGTTAAACTTACTAGTATACATTGGGAATTCCGGGAGAATCATACTTGGTTTAGTATATTTCTCCATACATGAAATATTGTAACTTGTAATGACGTGGATTTGTATATTGTGAAATGTCAATGGGTTTGATGTTGTGTGTTTATACAGATTGATTTAGTTATCAAATTAGGCGGGATATTGCCAAAATTTTTCTAGACTAATTAGCATTCACGAGCCTTGACGGTAGGTTCTAGTTTCTAGTTAGAATTTATCGTTGGTGCACATCACACTTCAAGTATATTAGAGATACTAGGGTGGGGCGTATCACATCGGCATTGTTTTACACTTCCAATATGGAAGAACAGAAACTCATTAATAAATATTAAAGCTTTTCAACGCACCTTCACATATGCAAATCAAAGGATCTTGAACGACCGAAATTATTATTTTTGGATGATTAATTGTTTCTTAAGATATCCATTGACTTTGACGAGCACCATAACTTGGGATTATTCGACCGATCAGCATCACGGACTTGCTGTGTTAATCTTGATTTGGGTTTTTAGGGATTTTTCTTCAACTTGGAATTGGACGGTAGGTGAGGAAAGATTGACCAGTGAAAATGAAATTTATATTTTGTTTTTACAGCTTCATTTTAGTTTCCGGAAAGTAAAAATGGTGGATGACTCTTATTCCAGTAGTGGTGAGAATGGCAAATGCATATGAGACTTGGGACTTAAAATTCTAGAAATGTGCACCGCACTATTATTTGATTTTGATTTTTGGTTTTCTTTTAATGTCTCATCTTATATCTTAATATTAGGTTGCATATGTAAATTTCTTGTGATGTGGCTACCTATTTTCCTTTTTATATGTGGCGAGGCTAAAATGTGATGAGGGGATTAAAAATTATAGTGCTCTTCACGAAATATTAGGGCCTATGATATTAAGAAAAAGGTTAAGGACACAACTGACATTAAGTTTAAAGGTTGGGACCATATGTGAAACTAACTCTTATTTAAATATATCACTGTGCCCATCTTCCTTGGAAGAATAACTTTTAAGGGCATGTATAAATTTATGAATATGTGTATAAATTTTGTACACTTTATATGACACGCCACACTCTTAGTATCTCTAACTTACTAGAAGAGTAACGTGTGCTGACAATAAATTCCAACTAGAAATTATAATTTACTGTCAAAGCTCCTGAACACACTAATGATTCTAAAAAAATTTTGGCAATATTTTCTCCAATTCAATAACAAAACCAACATGTATAACTCCCAGCACTAACACAATCTAATAATTTCTCATTATAAGTAACCTCACCTCAGAAATAGAAAAATATACTAAACCGAATATAATTCACATGCAAACACCCAATAGAAACTAATAAGTTTAACCCTATCAAAGCCTATAATTCATAATATCAACAAACCCATAACCATTTCTATGTGGTGGCTCCAATTCTTGAAATAGTAGGCTCAGCTATGATGCGTTGCCTAAACTCCAATTGCTACTTCGTAGGAAAATCACTTGAAAAACATGTGAGCTAATAAGCCCAGTAAGTGGAGTTTTGTACGTAAACATACATTGGAGAGTCAAAACTACATCTTTTGCAAAATCTCATATAAAATGTACAAACGACCTCTAGGCTTCCAATAATAATGTTCAACAAAAATCAAATATCATCAACAAGTAGAAATTATCTCACATCAAAGCATTCATGGAATCATTGTAATGCTAGAAATCAGGAAAATTCATATCATTTCCAAGAATCATTATAAAATCCTCCCAAAAGAGTATCTATATTCTCATCTCATCACGATAATATATCATATCAAGTCATACGCACGTAGACACCAGCTTGAGTTGTAGGTACCATATGACCCCTTCGCCCTAAGAGGTACAACAACCAGCTTGAGCCATAGCTAGCACAATAGGCCTCTTCTCTCGGGCGGCATTTATCTTATCAGCTTGAGTCGTAGGCTCCTTCGCCCGCAGGCGGTATATTCATAACATTAGATATAGATTTAGGAGGTTTTAACACATCACATCCATAAATCACATTTTCAACTCAAACATTTCTCTAAAGACAATGAAACGTCATTTCATATAATAATCCATATGAAATTTTCTAAAGAAATATCAACTCTTGAAATTTCATAGAAATATATTCATCATAAAACATTACAAGTTTCTATAAAATCAAAGCATAACATATTTCATTTAGAAAGAAAAGAAAGAGGAAAAGCTCCACTCACCGGTTACGTAGCGATGTGGCTCCTTTCGTGGTTCATTTCCATTTTAATCGTTTTCATTTCCTGTAAAATTATATAAAAATTCTACTTAACATCTAATTCACTTCTAAAAGACTTCTTTTATTTCACAATTCATACATAACTTAACTCTTTTACTTTTCTTTCCTTAATCCTATTTATCTTCTTTCTAGCTTATCTACTAGTTAAGGATTTTCTAATTCAATTAGTTTTATCAACATGAATTTTCGTTCTAGATTACATGTTCTCTATTCATTTAAGTTTTGCAAGATTTATTTATTTCACAAATAGATATATATATATTTGTCCCTTTCTTATAATTATTCTAACTTTACTCCATCTAACAAATTGTAAGATTATCACTTATTAAAGTCTCAAATACCCTCTTAAAAATGACAACTAACCCTAATTCTTAACCTATAATCAAATTTGCCACACTAATGGATAGATACATAGATATGTGTGTGTATATATATATCTCTAATTTGTTAGTGTATTCCATTTTTAAGGTAGAATTCCTACTTTTTAACTTACATAAAGCAACTTATGCTTCAGTGTAAGTTTCACAAGAAATTTGCATAAACTAAATGAAAATTCTACATCTTAAACTTTACATAATTCTCTTATAGTCTTCATATAATTCCAATTTCATGTCTAAGAATAATTTCACACCATTTAGCCCTATAGAAAACTAAATCATAATCAACTACTCAATTTCATAAAAAGAGTTTCTTAACCCTAAAAACCATACCAACAAACTAGTCATTTCTTCATTTAAGATTCATTACATATAACCATATATCAAAAACTCCAAATTCACACTGGAATTAATAAATGACATAAATTCTTAACCTTTAAACAAAATTTTCACATTTTCTATTTAATATGTATTACAATTTCTAAAACTTTCATAATCAATTTTGCAATTGCAGAGTTTAGGGACTGATTTGCAAGATCGTAAGAATATGGTAACTTATAATGATAAATTTGATAATAATCTTGAGTATTCTGGTGATAGTAAATATGAATCTCTCTGAGTTGGAATCACATCACGTAAGAGAAACTCAAATAACAATGACTACACAACATTTTAAGAGATACTTAGTATGAGAATCTCGTAAAAGATCAAGTAAATTGATATATTCCATTAGTACTAACTGCCCTAATTACATACTCTTTTCTAAACTTCATTCATCACATATACCATATGAACTTTCATTAATTATATATTATCATAAACTAAATCATATACTTCATAATCTTTCTTTATCATTACCTTTATAGGAAGTAATAGAAGTTTGGGACAACATCTCTTATATCTGCGAGCCTTGCCACCACATTACATGATTATCTAAATCTATAACATGAGCATGCTAGTATTGTGTAACATAAATACAAAACCTTGCTCTGATACCAAACTGACACGTCCCATTCCTGGTACCTCTAACTTACTTGAGGTGAGACATGCGCCGACAATAAATTCCAACTAAATGTCAGAATTTACCGTCAAGGCTCGTAGACATTCTTTGACAGCATCTCCCATAATTTATTAACAAAACCAACGTGTATAAACATGCAGCATCAACCATTGACACTTTATAATATAGAATCCCATAATTTAATAACAAAACCAACATGCTTTGGGATTCATATTATACTTTTTGTAAAATATCGATAAAATGTATAAATCAATTCTGGATTTTTATAGTTTTAAATATAAATCGAATATCATCGCCAACTGATATGTAAAATTTCAACTTATTCCTCCATATAAAATTTCATCCATTTACTAACAACATGAGCCCCAAATTTCATAAATAAAGAACAATTTCATGTCATTTAAACATATAGTAAACAAAATTACAACCTTATATGCATATTCATAAAAATTCCATAAACCTTGAACAAAATTCCATCTTAAACTTATGTAAATCGAAGCTTAAAGATAAATACCATTTACTTGTATATGATTCCTTGTATATTCTCCTCCCTTTCTTAAGATTCTTGCAAACTCCAATTTTCTTTTTAATAAATTCTTGTTTTCACTTTAGCCTTTAATCTTTCTTTACATTTAATTTGGTCCTCATGTTTCAATCTAACAAGTGGAAAGAAAGTATAAGGAAAAACTTGAATGTCACTTTGTATGTACAAACAGTACTTTCATCATTGAAAACAAGTGACTGCCCATGAAATAAAATTAAAAATTTGGACTAATGATAGTGTGTCGAATGCACCAAAATATAAATTTCTTACTCCATTAAATTTAAAAAATTTTGTAAAAGTTGAGAGCAAGGGCCGAACTCATAGAGAAAGCTAGATATATATAAATGTTTTGTATCAACTAGTAAGAAGAGGGATTTTTGGATGATTGAAGTAAAATTAATAAAAATAAAAGAATAAAATTAAAGCAATTAACATATATTCACAAATACAAGTTAGGAGAAAATAACATGAATATTAATTCTAGTTCTCGGTTCAATCGCGCTCTTCACATAAAAAGATACTAATCAATTGTAATGTCATTCATACTTTATTGTAAACTTATTAACTCTAGATAACAACAAGCTCTATTACTCAGATTTTCCCTTAAGTGTATCTAATTAAAACAAGCTCTTTTCTTAGACTTAATTGTCTAAACAACCTAGAAAAAACTCTCCATGTTTAGAACAACGATCAAATAAAGAAATAGGAAAATAAGTTAATCTAAGCAATAAATTCACAATCTTGATTTATTTAACTAATGTTTTGTTATCCCTAATGATTAATGGTCATTAGTCGCTACTTGAGATTTTAAGAGAAACAACAATTACAGATTGAAACTACAACTCTAGCAATAGAAAATCGATTGTTTAAAGTAGTAGGCCTAAACTAGATAAAAAAATCAACAATTATAAGTATAGAAAATAGAATAACACAAGCAATTTTATAAAAGAGTAGGAATCAACTTACTGAAATTGATTACTTAAAGAAGAAGAAGTGTGGCAACATCCCCTTAAATTGGAACAAGAGAGATTAGTCTTGTATGCTCATGTCGGAAAATTCTTCTTCCAAATTTATCTTTGTTATGAAGTAAAAAATTGTGTCTCAAAATTGTGTCTAATTTTAAGACACGACCTCATTATATTCTCATGCAACAAAAATTACCATAAAAATAATTAGTTAAACTAGGAAAAATAAAATTCTGGCAAAACTGACCATGCAGCCGCATGAGAGATCTATGCTGTCATATAGACATTCTCCAGCCTTAGCCAATTTCCTGCTCCTTTCCCATGCGACCTACACTGGTCGCAGCTCAATTGCATACACCGCGCACGTTTAGGCCTCTTCTGAAATCATTCACACCAGGCTGTATGGATTAGCCATACAACCGCACCATTACTTTTCGTCCAGATTTAATCCCATGTGGCCGCATGCCCATCCCACGTGGCCGCATGCTTCTTACCTGATGCTCTTCTCACACCCCAACTTTTTGCATCGTCCAATTCGGTCACCAAACTTTATAACTTGTGCTAAATATATCCAAACTCGACCCAATTTGTATAATTTCATACCTTCTTAGATTATAACCTACAATTGACCAAACTAAATATAAATACGGGCTTTTAAACATAACATCACGCAATTAAACACACGTATAGGGGAATTAAACATCACACAATTAAAAACAATTACAGGGGAATTAAACATCACAATTAAATACCTATCAACTAAACTAAAAATTTGTAAACCCCATAACAACAACAATAATAACCAGTTTTTCACTAAGCTAATAAATTGGAAAATCAGCCGTTTTAATTCTTCTAATTGCATTGTACTCAAAATGATGTTTACAAGTGCCAAGACTCATAGTCTAAGGGCATCCAAATTGATTCTCACACAACTGGTCAATGATTTGATTTCTCCAGCAATCGCTTGTAATAATACTCAAAACACTATATTTACAAGTATATAGAGATTTATTATAGAAACCACCAGTCGCCAATATAACTTCTCAAAGCGTGTACAGTTTTTCGTACAGGGGCCAAATTAATGCCAAATTTATTAAGGTAGGGATATACATTCAATAATTCTGGAATAAAAATAAAAATAAAATAACGTAAAATTACTAAATAAGTCAAGAACAATAAATCGACGAATAATTGTCCCCTATGTCCATAATAATAGTTGCAGTCAAAGCTCTACATAAATTCGGTTTGAGGAAGGTACTCATTTGATCCCCAATATTTCTTCAACTACATAATCTAAAGCGCACAACCATTAAATTAGATAAGATTTAGTTTCGAAGATCGATCATACAAATGCTTACTTTTTCTATTAAAACATTTGATTATCAAATTATTTAAGTAAAATATTTTCTAATAAATTTTAATTAGTCACATTCCTTCCCATGTTCAACTCTACAAAGCGAAGATTCGCTTCTCAACATTCTTAATAAGTGATGAATAGAGATACTGAAATAATTTATCGTTGAGAATAAATTATATGAAAACTAATGATAGAGGATCAACCATCCCATTTTGACGGTTGGCCACTAACTCATTACTCAAATAATAGTGACGAAGCCAAATTTCACCCACTAGAGGTGTGTGGATAACCTCCTCCATCCGATCTAAGCCCACCTGCAATGAAGGCCTTGATGATGGACGAAGCCCCTCTGGTGTGGGAATTAGTAACGAGAAGGAAATGTATTTTCATAAAGCCTAAGAATAAATAAAGAAATTACCTCTTCTTGATAATTGCCACCCTCTTCTATTTATAACCAAACCCTTAGCAAAAAGGACACTAAATATGCGCCCATGGGCTAGTTTTGGCCACCAAGACAAATAGGACTCTTCCTTGGACCCTGTGCTAGTTATATGGCTTTTTGTATATCATTTTAGCACTTATAGGGCCCCCAGCCTATAAAATTATTGGCATTGTCATAGGCCCCTGTGCATCTGAGGTCACATTTTGGGCAAAGATGCATATTTGTGCTCCTCGATATCATCAACCAGATATCTACCCCACATCATGAGCATAGTTACAAAGTTTCCGGAATTTGGGTTAATTGATCTCCTTACCTGTTGATTTCATGTTCAACAGGTTTTTGGCTCAAAGACACATGTAAGGAATCTCATTTATTTTATGACTAGTGACTAGTGTTAATAAAGTTATTTGCTTGAGGAGGTACTAATCTAAGCGATCCCGTTGAGTGTGCACAGTCACTGAGTTACGACAATTTTCAAAGAAATATTGATAACGCCAACTTGGTTTCACCTTAACAAATGATCGTGCTCATTATTCTGTTTAAGTCAATATTCAAAAAAAAAAGTGATTGAATTAGAGGACTATTCTCTATGAAGGTGTTGCATGATGAGGTTAAAGAAGACCCATCTTATAAAGAGGAACACTTGCAGATCGAAATGAGTCGGCCCATTATGGAAGAAGCAAACTATAGGTTGCCGTTACACAACCTTATTTTGTTTATTTTCTTGTATTATCAATTTAATGACCCTTTTTATGAGGTGATTGGTAGTAAGGTTGGGGTCGCCCAACAAGGCCTCAAGCGATGGGAGATCACAACTAGTTCTAAAGCAATCAATTCATTATGAAGTCAGTATTATTGACCTTTAGTAATAAATAATTCTCAAGTAACAAGTAGATTTAAAGCATCCAAGACCACGCTCATCAAATTGGAAAGGAAGAGTAAATGATGGTGAAATATAATAAGCTTTATCTTGGCGAGAGGCTTAGCACATTACCTTTTGCAACCATTCCTGACCAAGCCAAGGGCCTCAATCTCACTTCTCTTATCAGTCTTCTAACAACCCTGACGTGTACTAGATGGCGCAGTACAAGATTCACGCGCCTGCCACGATACGACTTTGTTATCGGGCCTCTTTTTTTATCATGGCTGTCGGACGTAAGTAATGAACGCGATCTCTATTTTTATCAAGATCGCCCAAACAATTTGACCAATGGTCATTGTTCAAATAAGGTTCAAGTGAAGTTTATTTACCCATTACTTTCAAGGTCATGTATTCAATTCTGGGTCCGAGTGACAATGAGTTGCATTACTTTTGCACTCTGTTTGTTCAAAGGGTCGACCCCCTTATAATTTAGGCTTATAAGTTCAGCTATTTTCATTCATCCCTCGCTTAGTGAGATTGCAGCCCATACTCGTACTTGGATTATTTTATTCACCGTTGGCCTATTAGGTCATCTGGATTATTCGTGACCACCATTCTCGAAATAGAAGGTCGTATAAGTCACTTGCAGTCGTGTTTAGAGGTTCAGCCAATCTTATTCCCAATGGGGATAGTTGAGCTACCATTTATCACTTACTATGTGAATAAAGTCGACTCGTCTCTCAACTTTCTAGGAGGATGGAAAATGAATTCTTTTCATCAAATTGATAAAGCAATATATAAATGAGAATTCAATGGTTTCTTCAGCTAATTTTGTGACCTTTATTCGGGATTTGCACTTCAAGTCGTGTTCTACGACATTTTCCTTTTCTTTTTCAACATAAAAGGATTTGGTCATTTACAAACACAGTAACCTTTATTAACTTTTGATTGATGATCTTTTGGGTTCAACCCTAGAGAGACCTTGAAATTATATTACCGTCTCATCATTTCTCAAGTTCGACCTTTGGTTATAACCCAGATCTTTATTGCACTATCAAGGTTGGACTTTACTTTCACTCTTGCGACCATTTGGCTGCACAGTTTATATTGGCATTTCAC
The DNA here is from genome assembly GCA_963692815.1 of Nyctanthes arbor-tristis. NCBI lineage: Eukaryota > Viridiplantae > Streptophyta > Magnoliopsida > Lamiales > Oleaceae > Nyctanthes > Nyctanthes arbor-tristis. The sequence continues at coordinate 2,991 of CAVNYN010284897.1, read as the reverse complement.
CATCATATCGTCCACGTTGTTTGTAAGAATATTATCTTGATTATCTGTGTTAATCATTGAATCTTCAGATGGTGAGCTAGGCTAACTTATACTCACATTTGACTCTTTAGATGCTAGCCTAGGCTACTTATATTCACGTTTGACTCTAAAGGTCTCACACCTTGTATTTAGGTATTTAGTGAGCTGTGCTACTTTCATTCGCTCATTTCACAATGATAATCATTTTTTCTTTTCCTTTCTTGATATGCTACATTTTTCATCGAGGTAGGTCAGCTAGGATGTTTGTATTCACTATCTTCACTATATTGTCTTCAAGTCAGCTCCGTTACATGTATTTACCATTTTCGCTATTTTCTTTTTAGGTCGACTAGGTTACATGTATTCACCATTTTCTCTTTAGATCACTAGGTTACTTGGAGTCAAAATTTTCACCGTTTTTCCTTTAGGTCGGCTTGATTACTTGTATTCACTATTTTGACCATTTTTCCTTTAGGTCGGCTAGGTTATTTGTATTTACCATTTTTTCCGTTTTCCCTTTAGGTCGGCTAGGTTACTTGTATTCACCATTTTCTCCACTTTTCCTCTAGGTCGGCTAGGTTACTTGTATTCACCATTTTCGCGGCTTTCCCTTTAGGTCGGCTAGGTTATTTGTATTCACTATTTTCGCTGTTATGTCTTTAGGTTGGCTAGGTTACTTATGTTCACCATTTTCGCCGCTTTCCCTCTAGGTCGGCTAGGTTACTTGTATTCACCATTTTCGCCGCCTTGTCTTTAGTTCGGCCACACCACTTTTATTCGTGTTTAACCTTTCTTTATCTTGACTACATCACTTGGATGTTTCTTGTTTGAGAAACTTCAAGAAAATGTCAAGCATTTCATATGTATTCGAGTACGCATAGAGAGTAAGAATTTTGCTATGTGGCCCCCAGGTGATTTATTTATTGCTACACTTTGTTGTCATCATTTGAGATATAGAACTCACTGTAAATCTAACATAAATCAGGTTTCCTGATTGGCCCTGATTTTTTCCTTCATTTTTATAGGAATGTTCGAAACGAACATGCGTAGTAGCCTTACATATTGTCATTTGTAAATAGGTCGGCAACACTACAATGCATTCAACTACATCAAAGGATGTAAATGCAAGGTTGTTGAAAGTAACATAAATCATGGGTCCCACTTCTCACCTTGCCCTCAAAACACCTTTACGGAAATTGATTAATTCTATACCTTAATGTCACGTCCCCAATTTTTACAATAGCGAAAGCATTTAAATGTGTATCTCGATTCAAAAGCGAGAGCGAGAACTTACAAATATCATTCAAACGTGTTGAGGCGCTTTCGCTACGTACTCTGATAATTAAGTGTATTGTTAGCTACCCACTATGAAACATCAGCCACGCGCTGAAATCTCAATCGCATACATGTATCTTCTCCACATTTAAGACGATCTGGCCACAAAGCTAGTTATTCAATACCTATAGAATTGTAGAATAGAAGAGGTGAGTACAAAGTACCCGTTAATAATAACGTGAATTGGCCCACGCGAAACAATTCAAGAAAGATCATCAAATGACAAAGGTACAAAGGCACAAAGCTAAGGCACAAGTAAGCCATACAATACAAATAGTACAAATGACCAAGACCACACAGTAAGGTCATAGTACCAGAAAGCAATACAAATACAATTCAAGACGGGTAGATAGCGCCACTAGAAATACCCAAGAGCAAGGAATAATTATTTATCCGAAGCAATAGTGAACTGTCAATCATCAAAGGCCAAATACAATTAAAGGAAGACACAATTTTCAAAAGAGAGATATCCAAGACACAAACAGAAGAAGAGAGCCAAATTATAGAAGAGATAGAGCTAATACACTTGTTACTTACCTCAAAAATTACCCAAACATTCCTTGAATAATTCTCAAGTAGAAAAGAGAGTTATAGAAGATATGAGCTTTGAAGAGAGGGAGCCAAGACACATGTTACTCACCAGAAAAGCATGAGTTTCGTATAAAGAGAAGGAAGAATCAAGACATGTGTTACTCAATAGAAAGATTACCCAAATATTTCTTGAATAATTCTCACATAGAAAAGTGTTATTAAAGCCTTGAAATTCCTTTATGAAAGCTATTCTTTAGATTACAATCTTTCTATACATAGTAAGGACCCTTTTTCAAGTACAAGGGTGATGTTTTGGAGGGTTTTAAGGGTCATTCTTTCTCATTTCTTGGTCTTGGACGAATTTGGGGTGGAAGAGAGGAGATATGGGGTGTTGAGAGGGCTTAGGAGACTCTAGGGACTCAATAGCCCTTTTATAATAGCAGAACTTAACCGTTTTCAATTCTCATTTGAGTTTCGTCAATCACAAGGCGACGTTTGGCATGATGTGGCATCATGTATGATGTGGCGCAATGAGGTTCATACATTTATTGTTCGAGAAGTCTTTGTACTTTGTGCCGTCTTGTAATTTAGTCACCATACTTCTATTTTTGTCAATCAAGCACCACATTCTTTCTTTGGTTGTCATTTAAGCAATGATCTCAAGACCTTCCAATGTAATTCGAGCAATTATTCCATCATCGTCGACCATGTAGCTCTATTGGAGATTAAATTCTAGCGAGATGTTACACTTAAAGTCTTTGAATATACACATATACATTTTTTCTTTGTTTTTAATTTTATAATAATTTTTCTTTTTTCAACTATATGGTACCTATCAGTTAAAAGCTCAAAGAAGGGATCATGTACTTATCTCACAAACGATTGAGCGTAACTCTGACTTCAAGGGAGGATCAAGGTCATGATTAGTAGTGCCTTAACAGGCTATTCAACCTCCCAGGAAGGACCCGGGAGATGTTGATCTCCACCTCGTGTGCTTCATTCTCAGACTTTTTGGTGTTTCATTTCTTCTTTCTTTTTCATGGAAATCAGTTATGGCTTTTCGATCTGTTTCCCACATACGCGTCAATGACCAAGCCAAATTTCGCC
>CAVNYN010284896.1:0-31586 GCA_963692815.1 Nyctanthes arbor-tristis | reverse complement strand
AAGGGTAAGTTCCTTCCTAGCACATATTGTCACATCCCCGCTAATTTTTCAATATTTCTGAATATCTTATGTTAATTTATAAATTCTGTAGCGGAAGTTTTAATTCAAACAGCGAGGACGGGATGTGCAGAACAATCTAAGTGACCTTATCTTAAAGAATTTAACATATAAAGCTAATTATATAAATTAACAAATCGTTAAACTTTCAAAGAAAACATTAAAGTCAGGTTTTTCAAGAAATATAAAAACACATGAACTTATATTAATAAATATATTTCATTGATTACTAAGGTACGTCAAATCATTAAAGAACTTTCACAATGAGAAGTAGAGTTCAAATCAATATAAAGATTATAACTCACTATTTTCTTATATGTTATAAGATGTAAAAACATATATACTTTAGAGGTAGGCATGAAACTATTAAATTCATATTAACTTCAAACGCAGATTTACACTACATGCACAACTTTACTCTATTTCACGAGCACGATTCAACTTCTGACTTGCCTTACTTTTCAAATGTTATAAATTCAATCATCTACAAAAATTGTAGTAAAGAAGGAAATGAGTACAAAGTACTCACTGAGTAACAAAACCCTTTGATTTTCCTTTTATTTGAAAGATTTATTTTCTATAAAGTCATTCAATGCACAAAACTTTTCAATGTACAGATGGGCCTTATCACTAGTTAAACTACTACCCATGGTGTTCGCTAGAATCATATCAATTCAATCATGGTCATGTACAATTTAGTGGATCTATATTTGAATTCCGGTTGACCCTTACCGGAATTCCAAACATATTAATACAGATACATAGTAGATACCGCACTAATCGTCGCCCATCTCGATATCATTAGATGACTCCTAGTGTGGCGACAGAGTAGAGTAGAACAGATACAGAACAAGTAGAGTAACTAGTGATTCAAAATGCAATATATCAATCTTTCTTTTCAATACATCAGAATCCAAGTTCATTGCTTTAATCAAATACATGCTTAGCATTTCAAAACATCATCAATGTTAAAAGGAAAACAATGTGATAGTTACTCACCTCAAAATTTACCCAAACATTCTTTACGTAGAAAAGTGTTATTAAAGCTTGGAAATTCCTCATTCAAAACTATTCTTTACGTTACAATCTTTCTAATACGGTAAGGTGTCTTTTTCTATAGACAAATATGTATTTTGATGAGTTTTTACGGTAGTTTCCGGCCTACAATGGGTATGGACGATTTTGGTAGTTTTGAGAGAGAGGGAGGAGTGGTTGGGTGTTGGGGGAAAATTGGGAGCCTTTAGGTCTATATATAATAGTTGTATTTAGTTGTTTTTAATGAACCTTTGAGTTACGCCAATCGAATTGTGACACGTGGCGCAACAAATACCGTACACTTGGCCGGAAATTGTCTGAGAAGTCCTTCTCTTTTGCATTATCTTTCAATTAAGTCACTGTACTTTAGTTTATGTTAATTAGGGACTAATTTCTTTCTCTATCGTCAATTGAGTAACAATCTTTTAATCTTATAATCATTATCAGAATAACGATACACTTTCTTTAAAATTTTGCGGGATGTTACACATATTTTCAAACAATGTATCGTTAGTTTATAAATTCTAAACAACTTAGTCGAAGTGTTGAAGAGTATACTGATGGGTTTTATTATTTGTGTGCTGAGAACAATAATCATGAGTCGGACGAACTAGTCTTAAGGTATATGTATGGACTGAATGTAGCAATCCGAGAGAGGCTTGAGTTTGGACATGTTTGGACAATGAATGAGGTGGTTAACTTAGCACTTGATGTTGAATCTCATAGGGCTAGAAAGATTGGAAAAATTAAGACTACTAGCCTCTCGAATTTCTGTCAAAATGATGCAAATTCCCTCAACTCTATCTCACTCAATTCAGGTCACAAGTGTACCCCTCTCACTTCTCATGTTATGGATATTGTTGGAAATAATTTTAGAGAAGTCGACAAGCAAACTAGTGTTGATTGTCCACTGTCTAGTTTACCAAGGGGAATTAGTCACTCCTTGAATGACTGGAAACATGGGTGCAGTGAGTTAAGTGATGACATAGAAGAAGAGGAAAATTATCTTGAATCTAATTTTGTTGGAGTTAAAGAGGTGGAACGTGAAAGAACTAATGAGGGGGGAATCGATCAAATATTAAGCTGTGAGCAAGTTAAACAAGATGTGGTTTTAGTTGCAAGGAATATAGTGGAGAAGAGCAACCTGAAGCTTAACCGTACTGTAGCCACCAACGAGCACCATGAAACTAAGGCTAAGACGGAAATTGTTGAATCTGAAATGGAGCTGAAATCTGTTGAAATTGAACTTGTTACTACCTTTATTAACCCAGACCAGTCAGAGATAGAAGAAGGTGTTAAATCTGCTAACTTCAAAGGTGCTGGTTTAATCATTTGCAAAGACACAAAAGAGTTGGAAAAAGAGTTAACCTTGATATCCACTAGTTGTAACTTGAAAGGATTCCACGTCATTGTTGATGGGAGAGTTATTAATCAAATGGACATCACGAATCCAGATTCAAGGTGTTCTTTACTGGATGGATACTTTCGAAAGGCTGATTTGATACTGTTGAGCTACTCTTAGGAAATAAGCAGATCGAGTTTTATAGTTTTGGACCTGTTCTACATATGAGTGCTGGTTTGTCAATTGTGCCGTTTGGAAATGAGGTTCATTGTCAATATTTGAAGATACGTAGCAGGAGGAACGACGTTGTTCAAACAACCTTACTTGACTTCACTTGTTCTAGTAATCTGGGAATATGCCCCAAGGTTATAGAGAGAGATTGCATGGAAGATGGGTTTGGAGCAAATCTTCTCCTGGCAAGTTTGTTGGCTGTGGAAGTATTCATTGGTAGAAAGTTCTCTTCCCATGTAGTATTTACTGCAGCTTGCTTAGTACACTTGTCAAGCCACCTTCCAAATGGATTTTCGGACTTCTAGGCCTGGTTGCTTTGGGGTTGTTTTTCAATTATTCGCGAACAAGCCAAGCAAATATTATTCTTCAATAATCCTAGAATTCGCGGTCGAATCCTTTTCAAAGCAGGGGAGAACTGACGCAGGAGATCAAGGCCTTTTGAAATGGGCTCGTATTTGTCATGGAAACTGGGCCGGCTTTCAATAGTTGCAAAACACCTTTTATGTTTCATTTTAGCACTTAGGATGAAAACATCTTTTAAACTTTCTTTTCTTTTATATTAGGAACTGTACATGAATGTTGAGGTAGTTTTCAGAATACAAAATAGAAACTGCTTCTTGCTGTGCCATTTTTGGAGTTCATCTCCTTCTTTTTGATTTTGTGGATTTGGCTCAAAGAAGACCAATTCCTTTCCTTCATAGACTTCCTACGTCGTCTTGCCGATCGTCTCTGCTTAGAATCTCTACTGCTGTTGTTCTTCTCACGATCGAATTGTCTCGTTGCTCGAGTTTTTGGTTTCTTTCCGCGCGACGCCCATATCCGTTCTATGAAGCTGTTGTTCGTTGACATTAATGTAACTTCACTCGCTGTCGGAATTTTTTTTTTTTTTTTGCCCGCTATAGTGCAGCTTCCCGCCGGATATTATAGTGGCAGAAAACTTTGGATTACACATTGTTATATTGTGGTGTTTTTTCCGGCAAAATTACGAATTTGAAGATATCAAATCTCTTCCTTTAGTGTACTTTGGCCATTATTTTTATTCCTTGATTTCTTGGTGGCATTGGCCCTTGATGTCGTTTTTTGTTTTGTAACCATATGAATTGAAGAAATTTTGGGAACTGAATTAGGTGGATATTTAATTTCTTTTGTGATTAAGGCTGGTTTTATACTATTATTTTCTCCTATTTTCTCCGAATTTTTCAAATTTGAATAAACTAATCACATCCACACTTCTGATTTATTAGCCCCCATATACCGCAAAAATCTCAACCATCCAACTCCACTCTCTTTTATTTCACGTAAAACTGCATTTTAATACATCTTCCAATTGTCTCCATATTGTTCTCTCTCTCTCTCTCTCTCTCTCTCTCTCTCCATGTAAAAATGCATTTTATTTTTTCCCCCTTTTCGGCCATCACACTGTTCCGTTTCTCATATAACAATTACTATTCACCTCATTGTTTAATTTTAATGTGCAATTTTTTTATAGCCAAGCTGTTTCTTCTCACTTATATTAGTTTTGAGGAATCACATTTGTTAATTACAAGATTGAGATACCATGACTTTCGTATAAAAGCAATATTGTAACAATAGCTTCATTGGAGTAGGATTAGTAAATATTGGATTTGCACTATTTTCGTCAGGATATGTTAGTTAGAAACATGAATTGTTTAAATGGTTAACTATTAGCTCTAAGTTATGGCAATCAAGCCAAAACAATATATTCAATGATTCACGTCAAGCACAATTGTCTTGCTTTTCTTTTGCTACAACCATATATAATATATTTCATTTCAACCTCAATGATAGTTTAATGGAAAAGGGTTCATAATTTTTTAAATTACTGATTAAGCACTAAGACTAAAAGGAAATAAAAGTGTTGCACGCTAGTTCATGTATTATTGGTTATAATTAACTCATGTTACTAATGTCTTAGTTCTTTGTAGGGTAAGTTTCACGTATGGTCCCCAACGTTTGCTCATTGTATTAGTTGGATCTCCATTCTTTTTTTTTCAATGGGTCCCCTATCTTTTAGAAATCCACACATAAGGCTTCTAATCCTATATAATTGACAATTATACCCATTACTATTTTTTCTTTAATAAACTTTATTTCTAAATAAAAGCAAAAAGAATTAAAAATACAAAATAACAAAAAAAGAAAAAAGAAAATTATTTTTTTTCACTCTACCTATCTTCCGATCTTACCCCACTCCCAACTCAGTCGTAAATGACAAATTCAAGTAGTTATTTTCAGCAACCCAAAAAAAGGGAGACCCACTTTTTGCTACTTGAATTGCTCCTCCTCAAAAAAGAATCCTCCTCAAAAAAGAAAAATATTGCAGATATTTGTTATTTCCGATCAAGTCGAGGATATTGGAAGAATGGATAGGTAGTTAGGCAGGTGGGAAAAAATATTTTCTTTTTACATTTTTTATTATTTTACTACTTAGATTCTTTTTTAATGTTTTTATCTAAGATGCAAGGGAAAAAATGTCACAAGGGACCTTATGAAGAAATTTATAAAACGTTCGGGACCTATGGCACTGAAAAAAAGGTTAGAGATCACCTAACCGATAGAAAGTATAAAGATAGGGAACCATATATGAAATTAACTCATTCTTTATATTGAATTTCTTTTTTGTATTGAATACAGTTATTGTGTATAAAGTTTATTCAAAATTTTCCTTGGGTCATCTGTGGAGATTTTAATGAAATTTTGTCTACTTCTGCTAAAGAAAATGGGAATTCTCTGAACTTAAAGTCTATGACAGAGTTTAGAGAAGCTCTGGTAACTTTTGAGAATAATCCTCCCGTTTTGACAGTTGAAGATGTTGTAGAAAAATATCCTTTTGCTTTCAAATCCCAGCATGTGGATCTATCATCCATTCAAGGATGCTGTTGAGAGCTCTTGGTCTCTGTAACACCCCCAGTTCTAATTACCTGGAACGACACTCAAACATTTCTAAACTACTTTTTAAAATTAGAATTAGAATAAGTTGGAAAATAACCAACTCTCGGAGTGTGGAAGCCTTGTTTAGTTTGAAAAATTATTTTATTATGCCACGAAGCAATTAAAATAAGGATAATTTGTGCAAATGGACCCTATCGTATAGAATCAGTGTGAAAATGAATCCTATAGTTTCTAACATGACGATTTCAGCCTTAACTATTTAATATTCCTCGCAAAAAGACCTTATTGTCCAAATTTATAAATTTCCGTTGTTAAAATGGCTTTTTATCCTTATTTTCTTTTTTTAAATATAATTTTTAAGGTATTTTACCCTTAACAGTTTCCTACATGCCCCTCTCATCCGAATTCTACAAGAAATATAAAAATTGTCTTTATATTTGAATTGAGACTAAGGGTAAAAATATCACTTCAATAATGAAGTTGAAAAATTTGAATCGTAATGTCTTTTTTGCAAGGAACATTAATATGTTAAGATTAAAATTACCAAGTTAGAAACTATAAGATTCATTTTTGCAATGATACTAAATGATAGGATCCACTTGTGCAAGTTACCCATTAAAATAACATAGAAAATTATGCAGAAAATTTACGTGTAAACGTTTTATTCTAAATGCTTTAATTAATTCAACAACTCTAGTCTTAAAAAAATTATCCTCACAATACATAAAAAGCGTAAACATTTAACTTAAATTCAATATTTCAAAATAATACTCTGTAAAACTCCTCTGTCTGCAAATATATTACCACAAAAATATTCGGAAAAAAAGGAACGGCACTTCATAAAATCACTCAGTACACACTACACACAACTAACAATTCATATCAGTAATTAACACATAATCACGTAATTTAACGTACACCAAAAAGTCGCTAAAGTGGGGTGGTTGCAAATAGTTTTGTATTGGAAATAAACTAAATACAAACCTTTGAATTAAAATAATTAAAATCCAAACGTTTTGGACTAAAAAAATAGAATAAAAGGTTATGATACAAAAGGAAAATTTCCCTTTTAATAAAAAGGGGAAGACATCTCCTCACGTGGGAAGAAGAGAGACAGAGAATCAAAGAGAAAGAGCACCATGGATACCAGAGACAGCCCGTGGGGAAGGAAGAAGAACTATTCGGCCAAGAATTCCAATAATCATCTGCAGGGATCTTTTCAGCTTGCTTTTCGTTACTCTTTGTGTTTTGTAGAAAGATTCAGAGAGAGAGATTAGGGGCCATAGGGCGGCTATGATGAAGATGGAACCGGATCATGCAGCCTTTGTGCGTGTGTAAAACTATGTATTACATATTGCATGGGACAGGTGTAGCAGATGGAAGAAAGATTCTACTGAGCACTTCGAACCAGCTTGGGTTTGTTTTCACGGCTCCCTAGTGTTCTTGGGGAAGACAGACGATGGTTCATGGTTGGAACTTGGAAGGCTATAGGATTTTCTTTGCTTGTATAAGTGTATTATCGGGCTTGTGTAAGAAATGTTTTGTGTGTATAGTTGAGGTTGTTTGATGGAGCAGAGGCTTTATATCGGTGTTGCTGAGGGGTTCACTAAAGGAAGTAGGTAAAGTTAAAGGGATTTTTGCTACTGTGGAGGAAGAAATGATGGAGTTCCATGGATGATTCCTAGCTCGTAAATGAAGACGTTCATGGGATGGAATGGCTGATTGTTGTTCAGTAGGGAGGAAAGTGCAAGAAAATCTGAGGAAGTTTCTTGTTGCGTAAGAGCTAAGATGGAGACAGAGATAGAAAATTGACGTTATATTGTTGATTTATGAGAACATTAGGTAATAAATTATGGAACCTAAATTGATGATTGGATTAGCTGGGATTCTCTTGCTAGCAGGGAATAAATTTTGTTTTGAATTTAGGGAGAAAACTGATGGAACTAAGGGTTGTGAATGAAGAAGGAAATGTGAGATTCCATGGTTGATTTCCAATGGGAATTAAGGGTTGTTATTGCTGAAAATTGTGGAGGAAATTGGGGATATTCATGGCTGATCTTTTGTTGGTAATTGGAAAAAAATAGGGGAGTCAAACTTGGCTGCAATGAGGGCGAGAAAGACGAGATGTAGGAGAGAGTTTCAAACAATGAAAATATGAGAGAGACGAGATGGAGGACAGAGTTTCAAATAATGAAAATATGATGAAATGATGTCTGGCAATAAAAGGCCACTTAAGTGCTAACAAAAATCTACAATCAAAGCAAAGTCATCATTTTTAATTTTCCCGCTTGTTTTCACCCGTTAAAACTGGTGTCTTATTATGACCATTTAATATTTCTCTTAAAGATTGTATTTCGATACTTTTTTTTTTGAAATGAGTATTTCAATTTTTTCTAATTAATAAACTTTGTTTTATTTTATTAACTAGAATTCTTACTCGTGCATTGTACAGAGAAAACAATACTAATAAGAAATTTCAACCGTAACATACACTTAGTCTCCATCAAACATACATTAAAAGTGAACAAAGTAGAAAAGTAAAAATGAACGATAATTTGAACTTCTAAGATACTCAATTTAATGTTTTTCGAAAGGATAGAACTTCATGCAGTCTGAAATATTACGCTCAGTTCTTTTTCCATTAACTTTCCTATAATAGTTATTATGAAATCCAAATTATTTGTAATAATTACAAAGTCACGTATATGAAAAATATTTTTCAGTTTCTAGAGGAGTCGTACTTCATAACAATAGACTTGATTAAACCATGCAATTCGTGCTCCAAAGAGATAAGAATAGAATGGGTCAAACAACACATAACACATGAGACATAAAATCTCAACACATAACACATGAGACATAAAATCTCAATACATAACACATGAGACATATAACACATGAGACATAAATCTCAATAGCGCTTGAGTCGTTAACTTGCTAAAAAATTAAACTAAAATAAATAAATAATATTTATAAATATGTTTGAACTCAAATAGAATTTCAAACAACAAAGATTCTTAAACTTACGTACCATACCAGAAAATCATGATACATATATACACTTAAATTTAATACTTTCGCACAATTGATTTTATTGTACCAAAAATCCCTTACTGAGAAAGATGTAATAAGAATTCCTCTCATAGAAAAATTGCAAACATGATTATATTATATCTTTCACCCTTGTTATCCATGTCAATTATACAATGCTCCTTCCAATCACAATAAAGACTTGAAGCAAAAACATATTCGTCCATGATGGAAATAGAACTCCCAATTAATTTCACGTTCGATTTGATAGATGACGGATCCCTAATTCAAAAAATTTGGTTAAAGAAACCACAGTAAATTGGGGATCGGATATGAGTTAATAAACGGAAAAGTGAATATCATTTAATAACTTAGGGTAACAAATTTTTTAAAAAAAAAATAAGAAAAAATAAAAATACAATAAAGAAATTAAATGACGACACCAGAAATCTTACAGAGCCAGAAATCTTATAGAGTCAAAAAATGAGCGGAAAAATTCTACCAATCACCGTTCTTTTAGTATTATATATATAGATTAGATATAATTAACAATATTAATCTTTCCATAATTATCTTCTTATTCCAAAATTAAATTTCTCATCCATTTCTACCACAGATCTCGGCTCCGTAATTGAGATGATCACTTCGAATCCATTTGCTGAAACCTCTTTTTTTTTTTGTATGGAATTTTTTGATAAAATTTATTATTATTTTTAATTTCTATCCTAATTTATATATACATAAAAGTAGAGTTGTTGTCATTTTTACTTTCCCCACCTTTTTTTTACTTGCTAAAATTGACATGTCATATTGACCATTGAATATTTCTCTTGAAAATCGTTAAACAGGGCTGACATAGATCACAAGACCTATGAGCTAAAATGTGAGCCGCTTCATTTTCTCTACAGCTTATATGTTATACCGTAAAACCACAATTACCTTGCAGTAATTCCTTACAATCGTTAATGATAAGCCCAAACTCTGAGAGGTCCTCTTTTGTTCCCAGCGCCTCAACAACCATCTTTGAATCCACTTCAGAAATGACATTGGAATGGCCCGAAGATAATAACCAATTCAGCACCTCCTCCCGGTAGACCCATACATTCTGCCACCTTTACCTCATATCTAACCTCAATGTGTTGTGTTTTTCACATCTTAAACTCCCTTCTTCACCACGGATGATTAGCATGAGACTCACTGTTCTAGCATCTGCGAAGAGAGCCACATCAATATTGCATTTTATCCACCCAAAAAGTGGCCTTATCCATCTTTGAGTAACAATATTGGTCTCATTTGATTCTAGTTGTCTTTTGTTGCACAGCCGTCCAATCCTGGAGATTATGAAATGCATTATAGATCATATATATCATGGAGTCTTGGAAATCCCCTTCTACAATTTCTTATTCCTCTGTTTCCAAATAGACCATGCAATAAAAGGGATAGCTTCAACTTCCTACTTCGGCTTACTATTGAGAATTTTGAAGAACCATTCCGTGAAGTTGTTGAACACAGAGTTACCCAACGGAATCCTTGTTGGGCGGGTCTAGCTCATGATGATACTCAACTTAAATAGAAGACATAAGTTGAAGGATGAATTAAGTAATTTGGCTGAATAAAATTAGAAGCCTTGAGAGACACAAAATCCTAAGCATAATAGAATTTAGTTTTGCTCACTATATATATATATATATATATATATATATTGAGATTTGTTGGTTGGACACAAAAAACACAAAAACATGAAAAAAAAGAGTGGGCGGCAGAAGAAGCAAAAGTCATACACGTAGACCGAGAAAAGACAGACACGAAAAACTACGGAATTTCACGCACGAAATTGAGAGAATTGGAAAACAAAAAGTCAGTTTTGTTTCACGTCAACCGAAATTGAGGAAGGAAATTCAGCCTTTTTTTATTTTCATGCTTGGGACGAGTTTCGTTATTTGATTTGGTATTCGTCTTCTTCAAGCGATAGTTTCTCCAAGTTAATTTTTGGAACAGAGTTAGGTGATAGTTTTCCTTATCTCTTGTTATTGATTATTAGATTCCATCTATTATTAGATGAGTTATTTGTGGTGCCTATTGTTCTTGACGGTGTTGCGTGATTGTGGTAGTGTGTAATTACCTCTTGATTTTAGGCGATAATCTTGAGAGGATAAACATTGTATTCCCATTATTATTTGGTAATAGTAGAGTTGTCGGTTTTCCCTCCTCATTGGAGGGTTTTAATACGTTAAATAATTCCTAGTGTTATTTAAATTTCCGCACATATATTATTGTTTAATATATTGATTGCCTATTTTAATCACACTGGTTTAGGGAAATTGATTAAATTCCCAACAGTGGTATTAGAGACATGTTGAATTGTGTGGATTAAAATAGATGACTCAGTTGGTAGTGCTATGATCAGGCTTACCAATCACAATTGAGTGATATGAAAACCTAGGATGAAGGATATCCTTTATTATAAGGATTTGCATGATCCTATTGATGGTGATGATACTAAACCGGAAGATATGGAAGATAGGGATTGGCAGAAATTGCACAAGAGAACTATTGGGACGATAAGACAGTGTGTGGATAATAGTGTTTTTCATCATGTGGTACAGGAGACAGATGCAAATAAATTGTGGACTAAATTGGAGTCTATGTTTGAGAAGAAAACTGCAGCGAGAAAGTCCTTTCTGATCAGAGACTTGGTCAATATGAAATATAAAGATGGTACAAGCGTGACAGAGCACTTGAACAATTTTCAGAATGTTGTAAATCAGCTGGTGACAATGGGAATGACTCTTGAGGATGAATTGAAAGTATTACTGTTTTTGAGTTCTTTGCCAGGCAGTTGGGAAACTTTTGTTGTGACAATAAGTAACTCTGCTTCAGATGGTGTGTTATCTATGGATTCAGTGAAAAATAGTATGCAGAATGAGGAAATCAGGAGGAAATCTTTAGGTTTGCATGTGGGTTTAGATAATACATTGGCTCTTGTTTCAGATGATCACAGAGGAAGAAGCAAGAACAAAGGGCAAAGGCGTCACAGCTAGTCTAGAGGTAGGTCCAAATCAAAAGATAAGAAGACTTATTATCATTACTGCAAAAAAGGTCATTATAAAAGAAATTGCAGAATTTGGTTGAGAGAGTAGGATGAGGGTAATAATCAGAAGAAAGATGATGAAAATACTGTAGGTGTGGTGACTGGTGATATACTCACTTGCGGAGTGAGTCAATGCCTGTATGTTGGAGACCCTCTTACTGAGTGACATGTTGACAATGGTGCCTCGTACCATGTTTGCAGAAATATTGAGTTGTTTACTACATATAGAGCAGGTGATTATGGCCAGTCAAACATGGATAACTCTTCACATTCCGGAATCATGGGGATCAGTGACATTCACCTGGAGACAAATATGGATACATCATAATTCTGAAGGATGTAAGGCATATTCCTGACATGCGGTTTAATCTACTTGCAATAAATACTCTCGACCAAATCGAGATCGGAAGAGCTTTTGGTGATCAGAAGTGGAGGTTATCAAAGGAATTTATAGTCGTTGCCAGTGGAAAGCTTTGTTGCACGCAATACAAGACTTATGAAAAGTCTTGTAAGAGTGGGGTAAATACAGTTGAAGATCCTTCTCATGATCTGTGGCATAAGAGGCTTGGGCACATGAGTGAAAAAAGTTTGTAGGTTCTGGCTAAGAAGGCAATTATCTCTTTAGCCAATGGTACGTCCCTAGACCGATGTGAACATTGTTTATTCGGTAAACAAACTCGAGTTTCCTTTTCTAGCACGTTTAAAAGAAAAGAGAATATTTTAGATTATGTGCATTCTGATGTGTGTTCTCCTAGTGATGTAGCATCTTTGGGTGGAAACAAATATTTTGTTACATTTGTTGATGATGCTTCTAGGAGATTATGGATCTATCTTCTAAAATCTAAGGATCAGGTACTCTAGTGCTTTAAGCAGTTTCATACCATGGTAGAACGAGAAATAGGGAAATGTTTGAAAAGTCTCAGAACAGATAATGGTGGGAATACACTTCACATGAGTTCAGAGAGTATTGCTCAGATTTTGGGATTCGACATGAGTTTACAGAAGCAGGGACTCCTCAGCATAATAGTGTGGCAGAAAGAATGAACCGTGCCATTCTTGACAGAGTCAGATGCATGTTGAAGACAGCCAAGCTTCCTAAGACTTTTTGGGGTAAAGCAGTTCGGACTGCTTGTTATATGATTAATAGATCTCCTTCAATTTCTTTAGATTTTGATATTCCAGAAAGAGTTTGGACAGGCAAGATGTTTCATACTCTCATCTAAAGGTGTTTGGGTGTAAAACCTTTATACACGTACCTAAAGAACAGAGATTGAAGCTTGATGACAGAGCTACTCCTTGTGTTTTTCTTGGCTATGGTGATGAACAGTTTGGATACAAGTTTTGGGATCCAAAGAAAATGCAACTTGTGAGCAGTAGAGATGCAGTGTTTTATGAAGATTAGACGATTGAGGACTTTGATAAAGAGTCGAACAACTTAAGAAGATGACTTTAGTTATTCCTGGTGTCATACCTGATAATTCTTCAGCATCTCAGCCTAGCACTAGTAGTCAGGTAGATCCTATTAATGATGAAACAATCAATGATATTCTAGTTGATCAGACTAGTGATCAGGGGGAGCAGACCCCTGTTGGAGAAGAAATTTGAGAATCAAAAAGATCTGCATGAGGGCGTATACCATCTACCAGGTATCCTGAGTCTTATTATATTTTGCTCACTGAGGATGAAGAACCAGAAAGTTATTCAGAGGCTCAGAATTATAAAGACAAATTCCATTAGATGAAAGCCATGGTAGATAAGAACTAATAGTTATCACTAATAGTTAGATCAATATGATTAGACAAGTAACAAGAAACCAAGCAATCTTTATTATTCTTCCAAAGAACAGCCACAGCCCCACTACGACCTACGCGGTCCATCGACAAGGCACATTCAAAATTAATCATTCCGAGGACAGACTCAATTTTTTGTGAGTAAAATAATGTTTGAGAAGTAAATATAACATTAGGTCTAGGATAATACATGATCTCCATGCAATTTAAATCAATCTGCCTTCCTTTTTTAGCCAATGAAATATTTTTAGGATGGCCAAAACCATTAGGAGCTGATTTCGTGGCCATAAAATCCTCCTCTTCCGCTGGACCTGTCTCCTCCCCACAATTAGAAGCTCGAGTCGTTTATCTCTCATCTCTAAGCCACTGTTCTCTGGATATGTCTCCCATCCTCCTACTCGGAGCAAGCAGCCTAGCCCCTCAATTTTGTTTGAGAGAATCCTCTAGCATACTTTAGTTCTTATCACAAAAGCGCTTCGAATGCCCAGAGAAAAGGTACTCAGCTTTTCGTAGTCGAAGTATACCACCGACTAATCATCCCCCGGCTTCTTGATCTTCTTACACATTTTCAGTGGAGTGCGAACATCAAACTGAACGTTAACCCTCATATATTCCTTCCAAACTCCCGCATTATTGGTGGAATCATATTCTATAAATTTACTAATGAAATTCCCGAGTTGCCGGCACACCGCCTTCGCCATAAAACCCACCGGTAACTCATAAATTTGGACCCAAAAGTTCACGTCAAAAAGTGGCACTTGAGTCGGATCCTTCCTCATCTGCAGCCGATGGAGAATCAGGAGATGATTATCATATGTCCAAGGGGTATCCTCAAAAAACCTCTTCATGTCCACCTCATGATGAAACTGGAAAAGATATCATTGGTGTCAAATCTCCTTCATGTCCACTCCTCTCCCAGGCCTCTACAAGCTTGCCAGTCGGTTCTTCATTGAATTGAAGTGGATGGGGCGATCCGTCAAGAAACTTCCCAACAAGCATAGGTTGATGCCTCCATTTGCGTTATCGAGGGATCCCCTATCGAGCACAATTTCTTCATCCCCCTCTACTGAAATATTCAATCCCACAAAGTCCATCTCCATTATTCAAGATTCCAATAGGAAAATTCAGAATCATAAACGAGTATTAAGAAACAACTTCCCACGAAGGAGAAGAATCTCTAGAGCTCTTTACAAGAGAGAGAAAACTCATACATTGTTTTATTTTCTTAAGTACATATATGTTTAACAACATTAATATTTCCATAATAATCTTCTTATTCCAAAATTAAATCTCCCATTTATTTCTACTATATATCTCAGCTCTGTAACTGAGTTAGTTACTACGAATCCATTTACTGTCAACTCTTCCTTCTTCTTCCTTTTTTTTTTTTTTTTTTGTATGGAATTTTTTGATAAAATTAATTATTGTTTTTAATTTCTATCCTAATATGTATATATATTATATATATTATTATACACATAAAAGAAGAGTAGTTGCCATTTTTACTTTTCCTGCTTTTTTTTCACTCGCTAAAACCGTCATCTCATCTTGACCCTTTGATATTTCTTTTGAAGATCTTTATCGTTTGATTTTTTCATAATTAATAGATTTTATTTTATTTCATTGATTACATATATTTAAGGTGAATGGTTTTCTGGTTCAAAATTGTAATACAGTTGATAGAAACTTACATTTTACGCGAGAGGTCCTAAATTCAAACCACATATACCTTCCCTTATATCACTAATATTTCTTTCTTTGTATAATTTTTTTGCATGCTAAGCTATTATATTTCATTTCATTATATATTATCATATTAATATACCCATGCATCACAAGGGCGAAAGCTAGTTTATTTATTTTTAAATCCTACTGAGATTTTGGAATCTAGGTTCTGTCTTTTCTCTCCTTAAAATTCCATAGCTTTTTTTTCTTTTCTTTTTCTTTTTTTTTTTTTTGTTTTTGTGATAAAATTCCATTGTTTTTTTTGGCAAAACCATTGAAAATTTTGAACAGTTAAAGAATTGAACCCAAAACTCTCGGGATAGAAAATAGCACTTCCCACCAAACCACATTGACTTCTTAACTGTACCAGCTGAGTCTCCATTCTTCCTTTTTTTTTTTTTTTTTTTTTTTTTTTTTTAAAGAACCAAAGGTCCCAAAGCTTCCAAAAAGTCAGACATAAGGTCCCCAATCACATTAAAATGACATTCATGCCCCTTGCTATTTTTCAATAACCAGCCTTATTACTCCATAAATAAAAGCAGAGAGAATTAAAAATAATTTAAAAATAATTTCTTTGCACCCTACCTACATAGTAACCCAAACCAAGCCAACCCAACTCAGCTATAAATGATAAATTTTGCCAGTCATTTTCAACAGTAAAAGACGAAATCCCTCTTTTACTATTTCCTCCCACTGCTTTGAGAAATGGTAAGAAGAAAAAGAAAGCTTTCCTAAAAAAGAAAAATGTTATAAATATTCATCATTTCTTACCATGCTTGGGATACCAGTGGGATGGGTAACTAGCTAAATAGATAGGGCAAACCTATTTTCCATTTTATTTTTTTATTATTTTGACCATTTTATATTCTTTTTTGTTTTCATTTAAAAGTAAAGGTATAAATGTTAAAAAGGACTTTAAGAGTGAATTTAAGAAATGTTAGAGATTTAAAAGGTTAAGTGGCTAACTGATGAAAAGTACAAAGCTTGGAGCCCATATGTGAAATTAACTCTATCAAAAAATATATATTATTATTAATTAGAATTTGACTACAAAATTATTTCTTTTAGCGGAATTTTCAATCAAAAATTACTTACCAGTTGAATCAATGATTTGACAGTTAAACCAATAACTGTTAGTCCAATGAGTCATGCTACGCTTCCCCATTGGTTTCCTAATTAGTTTATTGGTTTACATTTTTAGCCTTAAAATAGCTACGACTCAAATTATTTAAATCCCTTAATTGACAATTTTACCATTTTTATTTATATACAGCCGATAAACGAATTGGTGAACTAATATGAAAGTTTATCATTACAGTAGTCCAATATGTTGGCCGGGTCAATGATTGAGTGAGGTTGGAAAACTATATGCTCTGTTTCTTTCTTTTTTCTTTTTTCTTTTTTTTTTTGGCTTTTACATTTTACTTTTTTAGAAACTTTTAATTACTCCCAATCTCTTTCTCCATTTTTTTTTATTTTACTTTACTAGAAACTTTTGATTTATTTTAATCTATATTTATATTTAATATAAATAATGGAAACCATCCACCTTAGTATTTTTCGCTGCAGAAACCTTTATATTCCACCACTCTTTTTATTATTTTTTTAAAAACACATATACTCTATTACTGTCAATCTCTTACTTGGATTTTATTATTTTATTTTGCAGAAAATTTTGAATTTTTTCTTTTTCATATATGATAGAACCTTTAATTGTAATTTTCCTACTTTCCCACATTATTTGGAATCTCTCAAAACTTTCAGTAATAAACGAAGTAGTAGAAGAATTGACGCAAAGATCTCTAAAACAGAAGATGTTTTATTTATGTGGTATTATTAATCTAAATTTGACTACATAATTATTTTTTAAATATAATTTTTATTCGATAATGACTCACTGATTGAAATAATGACTGACATGTTCAAAATCTATATATACTTAAAAGCAATATAGTTTTCTTTTTCTGTTTTCCTTCCCAGAATTACTTTCTAAATCTGACGTTTGTATCTTGGCTATTGGTTTACCTCTTAATCTTAGCCCTTGATTAATTTTTTATCTTTCTATTATTTTCAAGAATTATATATAGATAATTTAACATATGAAAAGATAATCATTAATCAAGAATTCAAAATCTTTAGGTTTCTATATTCATATCCCTCTATCAAAGGTAACTTTCAATTGCTATAGAATCTATATATACTTAACAGTAATACAGTTTTCTTTTCTGTTTTCCCGCCCAAAATCACTTTTTAAATCCGCCATTTGCATCTTGGCCATTGGTTTACCTCTTAATCTTAGCTCTTGATTAATTTTTTATCTTTTTAGTATTTTTCAAGAATTGTATATAGATAATTTGACATATGAAGAGATAAACATAAATCAAGAACTCAAAATCTTTAGGATTCTATATACATATTCCTTCATCAAAGGTAACTTTCAATTCCTATAGAATTTGAACACTAAATCAAAAAATCAACCTTATTGGAATAGATTTCCCATTTTCATCCAATTCTTTAATGATAATTGCAATAATAATTGCTAACTAACACAATTAATTGTATGTTTCCTCCATTTGCTCTAACTGTTGCTCACGGCTTAATCGTTAAAAGAACATAAAATATGCAACTAACCTTACTTAGCCTTTTTACCATTTTCAACCAACTTTTTCATTTCATACCTTATATTAAATTTTGACATATTTCATCATCAACTAATCATTCAATTGTAGACAAAATTTCAGTCATTTTCTCAAGCCAAAAAATTCAGCCAAATATTTAATTTGTTTCTTCAAGCTATTAAAATTATTTCTGATGGCCTTGCACATGATATTAAAGTCATTTGATCTTCACGAGCCTTGCGTAGTTCACTAGCTATGGAACTTCATTTGGTGTCAACATTTGACCTCAGTCTTCGAATAATTTTTTCAGGTGATGTCCAAACTCTTTCGTTAATTTCTACACTCGTCCGAACTATAGTTTATATGTTTTTAATGCAATATGAATATGAATACAATCAAAATAAAGTAGGTTGCTTGCGACTCCTATGATTATTTATTGCTAACTAATGGAAATTTTGAAGGTAAACATATTATTATTTAACTGTTTCACCCTCAATATCAAATGTTATTATATTCTCTTTTAATTCAAATCAACATTGCAAGAAGAAAAGGCAAATTGTGACATATCAATCACTATTTAAGAATACCAACTTCTTCATCCTTGCGTTGGGTCGTGAATTCGGATTTTTTCTTTTTTCTTTTTTTGAAAAACAGTTTTTAAATATTTTCATAAGACCAATTGTGACAATTAATATTTCATGTAATTGAGTTCCAGATTAAAATTTGTATGATTTATGTAATGCTTCTCCACTGCAAAAGTTTTTTAAACTTCATATGTTTTGCATGTGTATTGATCCGTTTAATGATTTCTTTTTGAGGACCTCTTATTTATAAATAGAAAATTTGCTGATGTTACTTTGTATCCTTTTTATCTCAATACAAAAATGTGATGAATCTGTTCAAACATTTTATTTTGACTGTAAGTCGGTTACTTATTATGTCTGTGTGCAAACCTTTGTTTAAATGATAGATTTTAGCAAACTTTCTTCATTAGTTGCACAACTTATTTTTAATTGAATATTAATATTTTGAAGTTAATGTAGAATAATTTTATTTAAAACAAACGTTTGTAAAGACCCAAAAGAAGAACCAAACTTGAAGTCCAAGTTTAGCATGATGATTATCTTTATAAATAATGAATTTCAATATTAAATTGCAAATAATTTATTCGAGTTTTTGATTTTTTATTAATGCAGAAGCATTAATCAATCAATTTTTTTTAAATTGCAAATAAAATAAGATATTTTGTTTATAAAGGAATTGTCTCAATTCTCATTATGTGCATTAAATTAATTATGGACGCATTGTAACTTATGTGAACGTTGTATTATGTAGTTTTTTCAACTTCTCATGTTGGACTAATGCATAATTGGTTTGTGTATTTGCTAATTACTAAGGCATTTGATGTAACATCCCGTAAAATTTCATAAAACAAATATTCATCACTTTAAAAATGATGCGAAAGTAACTTGAACTCACACCAGTTGAACGGTTATAAGATTATAACAAAGTGATCGAATTGAATTGCATTAATGGTAAAATTATAAGACTTCTCACTTGAATGAATACTAAGAAAAAGAACGTGACAATATAATTATATCGAATAGCAAAAATTGAGAGTTGATATTCTATTGAATGACAAAAATTGAAATGTGACAATGTAATCGTATTTGAGGTATTACAAGAATGTTATGTATATAAATGTCAAGAATTAGAGCATAAATATTGACAACATGATTGATACTTGGACAATGAATTGGAATTAGAATGTGATTATTGAAAATATATTGATAATGATTGTATAACCACATGAGTTTGCTATTGATAATGTAAACGTTATTTTGATAATGATCGAATAACCGTTTGAAATGTCATAAGAATTCAAAGAATTGTTACTCAAGGAAGCCTAGAGGTAAAGAATGTGGTAATTAGTTAACATTTTGAAAGTTGATAACGTAATTGTAAAATCCTATTTAGTGAAAGGGCTCAAGTAACAAGAATCAAAACATTATGACTTAATCATAAGATAACTCAAAAATATAAGGATTGCTCGGGCAATTTGTCACCAAATGTATGGCGTCGCATTGCGCTACTTGTCACGACGTGGTTGGCGGAACTCAAAGGGGATTTAAAAATAATTAAATTATAACTATTATAAATAGAGAAAAGAGCCCTCTAAGTCTTCGAAGCCCTCCCAACATCCCAACCTCTCCTCTCTTCCACCCAAATCGTCCACAACTCTAGTAAGAAGGAAATCAATCCTAAAAAGCTATCAAAAGCTTAATCTCTCACTTGGAAAAAGCTCCTAACCATATATGGTTAGATCCTAAGTTGAAAAATAGCTTTAATTGAGGAATATCAAGACTTTAAGGGCACTTTTCACCTGCGATTATTCGATAAATATTTGAGGTGAGTAACTAATGTTTTGATTCCTTTTTTGTATTTATGATACTTTGATACTATAAACATGATTTTAATTAAAGTATTCCATGAAACAAATATGGATATGATGCATTGAAAAGAAAGATTGATTTATTGCATTTGAATCACTAGTTACTCTACCCGTCTTATATTGAATTGCTTTGAATTGTTTCCCATACTATGACCTACTCAATGATCCCGTGATAGGGAAGATTAGTACGGTATTTGATTTGAATTGAAACTTTAGTAAGGGTCAACCGGGGTTAATTGTAGATCTACTTAATTGTACATGACCATGATTAAATTGATTGAATTGATATGACTCTTGTGCGCACCATAGATAATAGTTTCACTAATGATAGGGCCCTCTTGTGCATTGAAAAGTTTTGTGCATTCAATGATCTTTTTGGAAATAAATCTTTCAATTGAAGAGTGAATCAAAGTTTTCTTACTCACTTCGTACTTCGTACTCACTCCTCATTTACTACAATTTTGTTAATGATTATAGATATGATATTTGAAAAGTAAGGCAAGTCATGGTTTGGAGCATGCGTGCAAGTGAGAGTAGAGTTTTACATGTGGTGAAAACCTGTCTTTGAAGTAACTACAAAAGCAATTATGAGTTTTATACTTTTTGGTGTCAATAAGTATACCCACCCCTTGATATTACATAGATTTTTATGACATGTAATATATATATATATATATATATGACTGAACGAATGTGTAGTTCTTGTAATAATTTGAAATCTATTTATTAAGATAAAGGCTTTCTGAAGACTTGGCGTGCTTGGGTAATAAATGGAATATACCTTGTAATATAACTTGTGTATTCCTTACATGTTACTGTAAAACCTAGTTTTAGTGATTTCTAAAAGTTAATAACTTGCTAAGTTAAGTAACTTGTTGAGTTCTCTATATTTTATTGAGAAATCGAGTTGCTATAATTCTTTAAAATATGATAACTTATTAGTTTAAGTAATTAGCTTTATCAAGCCAAAAGCTATTTGTTTGTTTTGTACGTCCCGTCTCCACTATTTATATTAAAACTTCCACTACAGTCTTTGTTAATCAATATAAGATATTTGAAAATCTTGTAAATTAGCGGGGGCATGACAGTTGATCTATCCTTGGAACATTTATTTATTGGAATTATTGCCGACCTGATTGATTTAGAGTGACCACGATTTGAAATGAGGCAATTTTTTAAGATCTAATTTAACAATCATCCAAAAAAATTCATTCATCCAAATGAATATTAAATTGTCTAATTTTATTTTGTCCATTGTTCTTTCGTGGTAAATTTTACATGGCATAGACTTTGTATACGTCAATACGTAACAATATTGATTATATTGTTTGTTTGATTTCTATATTAGTTTAAAACCATTTCACCCGTGTCAAATCAACATTTGAGTACATTAATCATTTAAATTATCGACTTTTTCAGAGTTGAATCGACTTCTATACAAGTACAACTCATTATATATATAATCTATGGTTTTTTTACACTCTTATAACTGAATCTAATTCTTTAATATTTGTTAAATGAACCCATGGTTTGCGAATGAATTATTAAAAAGGTTATATTGTTATTCCCAAATTAACCCTCACTCCGTCATATATTAGACTGCCATCACCTTTTAGCAGACACAGTTCCCATTGATGGTCTATTACGCGATGACTATTAACAAGAATTAAGATCAATCTCTCGAGAATGTTGGTATTTTCCTTTGGAGGCCGGTGTTCACCTCATGGGCAGTTGTATGTAGCCGTTTGAGGGTCACGAATCATGATGGATTAAAGTTTATGATATGTGACGACAACAGCGACCCTAGCAAGTCTATATTGAATGTTGTTTACAATGAGGTGTTCAACAATTTATAGTCATATGTTTTCTCTTACCGTTAGAAATGTAAATTTTAATTCTATCTCAACTCTATAATTCTATTATGTAGTGTTTGACATAATTAACTCAATTTCACTTGCTGAATGTAGGTTATCTTGAGGGCTCCCCTATGGTTTCAAAATGTAATAGCTTCTGGAATAATAATTGTTGTCTATTGTCCCGTTCACTCTGAAACTTGCAACGCTGAAGCTGGTGAATTCTAGCATTAACTTTCCCAAATGACCATGTTAGATTATTTTTTAATACATTTGTATATATTTTTTGCTGAAACATAATAGATGTTTAACAATTTTTACACAATCATGGATTATACTATTTTTATGCTGTTTATTTCATTTGGTCAAAGCATCTCGTGCAACGTACGAGTGAAATTACTAGTAGTAATAATAATAATAATAATAATAATAATAATAATAATAATAATAATAATAATAATAATAATAATAATGACCTAACAGTTAAAGCAATGACTTGGTTAGCCAATACCTTGGTCTCAGTTACTGGGTGGCATCTAATAACTATGCTTTTAATCACTTTTTTGGCTTCCACATTTTACTTTTTCAGAAAATTTTTATGATTTTTTTTTTTTTTACTTTAACTATCAATTTTTTGTTCTATACAAGTAAGCAATTTTTGTTATTAAGCATTTCATTTTAAGCCCGTATATCTCTATAATTTTATTTTCATCTTTTTTAGCATGGCTTCCCAATAGATGCAAGCAACATTGCAAAAAAATCTAAATAAAACAACAGGGAAATATATTGTTCCATTGAAAAACAATGTAAAAAAGCCTCGATTCTAACACTTATGTTATGCACTAAGGTTGTGTTTTCAGAACAGTTCTAAGGATACTGGTACACATCTCTCATCTTTAACCACTGACACTGTGGCTGAAGAATTGAAGAGTGGTGTATCTAAGATGATGACACTTCATTTTTTACAGCTTTGATGATATGTTGTACTTATAAGAGAGAGTTATACGCTTGCCCCAAGACTTGATGTAGTACAAACCATAAACGACCACATGGTTAAGATCAATTATACTGAGAGAAGAACTTACTTGAGCTCGAAAAGTTTGTGCCCCAAGTTTGATGATAAGCTTGGATTGTACCCCAAGTTTGATGATAAGAAGTACTACTAGAAAATGCAATATTAGCAATAGAATTTTAGTAACAGAACCAATTCCACTACTATTAGCATCAAAATAGTAACGGAGCTCGAATAGCCACGAAATTAGTAATGGAATTGTTTTGTTATTTCTTAATTACCAATCTGTTACTGAATAGTAATGGAAAAAATTTGTTACTATTAGCAACATAATAGTAACGTATTAGTAACATAACGCGCATAGTCACGGAATTAGTAACAGAATCACTTCTGTTAGTAGTTTTTCGTTGTCAATCTGTTACTAAATAGTAACGAAAACAATTTCTTACTATCAGTAACGGATTACCAACAATTTCGTAACAAATATGGTTGCGGAAAATTATGAGAACATACTATATATAAATTATAAGGCAACATATTAACAAAGATATATAGTAGCCTGGTGGTTGAGACTTTACTGGCCAACTACCAAGACTTGAGTTTGAATCCTCACAGGAGCAATAGGGGGAATTATTTTCTTTCAAAATTCTAGTCCATGATTAGTAACGGAATTAGCAACAAAAGTTTGTTACTAATTAGTAACGCTTTTATTCATTGGTAATTTAGTAACCAAGTTTAGCAACGCAAGTAGGACTGTTTCTAGTTAGTAATGACTTTCTTTGTTACTAATTTGGTAATGGAAAACTAAATCTGTGGCTAAATTAGCCACCATGGAATTAGAAAGGGATTTAGTATCAGAACATTTCTGTTACTAACAGTCTATTAGCCACAGATTGACCCGTTTAGTAACTGAAATTTCCGTTGCCAATTGTACATTTTCTTGTAGTGAAGTCTCTGTTCGGGTCATATCTTACTTTAAGAATTTTACTTTCTAAAAAATCCGGCTCGTTAATGAGTCTCCATCCTTGCTTGGCTAACATTGCTAAATTGAAAGATGCCAAGTGTCTAAAGCCCACACCTCTATGCTCCTTCTTTTCGCACAATTATCCTACCTTAGCCAATTCAAGCTCCTTTTACTCTATGCCTTCCTCCTCCACCAATATGAATTCAATATACATTGTAACTCCTCACATAAAGAATTCGGAAAAAGAAATATTGACATGCAATAAGACGGCACTACTTGAGCTACTGATTTGATCAAGATAGTTCTTCTCGTTCTCGAAAGTAGCTTACCGCTCCATCCTTGCACCTTTTTCCAAACTCTATCTCTCAAAAAATGAAAAACCTCCTCCTTCTTCCTTCCGACCAACGATGGAAACCCAAGATACCTACCTATATTAAGACTATCGCCCATACCCAATATTGCAGAAATTCTCACATTTAGTGTTGGGTCAACATTTGGGCTAACAAGAAAACCCGACTTTTCATAGTTGATAGCCTGCCCCGATGCCTCCTCATATTTATTAAGAATGTTTTTCATCTCTGTTGTCTCCCTTTCCATCACCTAAAGAAAAGAAAACTGTCGTCGACAAACAACAAGTGTGTAATACTCTGAGTATTTCGAGCCACCCTACAACCATGTAATACCCCAGTTTCTTCCGATCTGTTGTAATAAAGCAAAAAATCCTTCTATGCAAAGAATAAAGAGATATGGTGACAGAAGATCCCCTTGTCTCGGTCCTCTTCTCGGCTTTTTAGGGCCGACCTCATTTCCATTCAAAAAATCCAACCTCAGCATTATAATACACATAGCATGACGATTTGTGTCCATTCCAGAGCCAAACCCAACCTCAGCATTATCTTGTTCAAAAAATCCCAGCTAGCTCTATCATATGCCTTATTGATATCAAGTTTCATTGCCACATTTCCTCTATGACCCTTTTTCCTTCTTTTCATATAGTGTAGGATTTCAAAAGCCGCCAATATATTATTAGTAATTGCACAATCTGGAACAAATGCAGACTGGCAACAGGAAATAATTTTCACCGGAATCTTCTCAATCTGTTAGCCATCACTTTCGACACAATCTTATACAAAACATTGCAGAGTGAAATGGGTCGAAAATTTTTCATACAAACTGGGGAATTCTTTTTTTGGATCAAGACAATATTGGTATTGTTGAAGATGTAGGAAACGAATATTGGTATTTGTTATCTCAATAGTTAGGTATTATTTGTTGTCTCAATAGTTTGGTATGCATGAAACGAATATTGGTGTTTGTCTATAGCAAACTAGCTACATGCATGTTTATTATTCTACTAACAAATTTTAAAAAAAAAAAAAAATGTGCATGACTCTTAAAATGAATCTTTGACTTTAACATCCTCCTTTAAACTGCATGCTATTAGGATCTGTTTATACTTGAATCTGAGCATACTCCCGTAAGATTACATATCTTTATGAAGATATCAAACTTTAAAGGCTTCGTCATTATGTCTACAACATGATCTTGAGAGTGGTAGTAAATCATCTTGACAACACCATCTGTTGTTAGCTCTCAAAGGAAATGGAATCGAACATCAATGTGTTTGCTGCGACCATGCATCATTGGATTTTCAGAGAATTTTATAGCAGAACTTCTATATCAATAAATTGTTTTTGAGTCCTGCTACACATGACCAAGCTGATTTAAGATCCTCCTTGTCTACACTACTTCACAGCTACATGAAGTAGCAACTACTAATTCAGCTTCTGTGGTCGAGAGAGTAACTATAGGCTGTTTCTTAGAAGACCAAGAAACTGCTTATCCACTTATCATAAACATATAACCTGAAATGCTCATTCTATCTTCAATGTCCTCAGCATAGTCACTATCAGAAAATGCACTTAGTTTTCCATCTCCTCCCTTCTGGTAGAACAAGACAAAGCTGATAGTACCTTGCACGTCTTAAAACTCTTTTTACAACTTGCAGACGAAGTTTAGATTTTCCATCTACTGATGAGGCTTACCACAAACATAATATCAGGACGCATAGTAGTCAAATACATTAGGCTCCCTATAATTTGCTTATATAATATACCATCAACTTTTAAACCATTCAAATATTTCACACGCTTTGAACCAGGAACAATAGGATTGTTGATTGAATTGCATCTATTCATTTTGAACCTCTCCAAAGCCTCTTGAGCATATTTCTTATGACCATCAAAGATCCCGATTGAATGTTGTATGACTTCCATGCCAAGAAATTATCTCATTTTGCCAAGATCCATCACGTCGAATTCCTCCATCATGGACTTTAAATTTGCCAAACATGTGCTTATTATTGCTAGTAAAAATCAGGTCATCCACATAAAGGCACACAATGATAATATTTCTTTCTTCTATTTTAATGAACAAGGTATGCTTATATGGACACCTCTCGAATCCTTGATTCATAAAATAAGACTATGCAACTGTACCAAGCCCTAGGGACTTGTTTGAGACCACATAGAGCTTTTTTTAGTTTGAACACCTTTTGCTCATTACCTTTCTGTACAAAACCAGGTAGTTGTTGAACGATACCTTCTCGCTTAGTTCTCTATGCAAGAATGCCGATTTAACATCTAGTTACTATATAATCCATTTTTTGTGTGTAGCAAGGAAAATCACCAATCTGATTGTATCTAGTCGGCAACGGGGCAAAAACTTCAACATAATCCACTCCTTTTTGTTGTATATATGTCAACTTCCCCATTTTCTTTGGATTTTGTCTTGAAAATCCAATTTACCCCAATCGTTTTTTACCAATAGTTAATTCAGTTAATTCCCATATATTATTCCTGTCAAATGCTTCAATCTACATGTCCATAGTTTTCCTCCATTTAGCACTTTTCACAGCTTCATCATAACAAATAGGATCACTGTCTACAAGTGTTTCCAAGTGTGTTGAGTCTTCTTCTTCTGACAACCTGTCTCCACTTAAGTAATCCTGCATCCACCATAGAGGCCTCCTATTTTTTGTCTTATTAGAGAAAAATATTTGTTCATTTACTACTTCGGATTCACCAGAAATGTCGTTTTCTTCATGTGCAATGCTTTCATTGGAGTCCTTATAATCATCATTGCCTTCTGCTGCATTATTATTTTGTTCTTCTTTAGGAGCCTTATCATCATCTTCCCTCTTAGTTTGATCATTATCTCCCCATTCTAAATCAATTGTAGTTCTCGATTATTTTCATCCCAATTCTAGCTATTTCCTTCTTCAGACTTCACATCTCTACTCACAATTATGTTCTGTGTGGTTGGATCATATAACCTATAAGCTTTTGATTCCTCACTTACTCCCAGAATATGCATTTTATACTTTTGTCATCAAGGTCTATCCTTTTGCTATCTGGAATGTGGACATGTGCAACATACATAAATATCTTGAAATATAACACACATCACTTGTTCCCGCTCTGAGCTTTTTCTAGAATAATGCTCTTCACGGCCAGAGTAGGACTTGTAATAAGTGCATGAACTGTCTAGTTTACAGCGACCATGTTCATGATTGTTTTATTATTTCTCTCTGCAATGCCATTTTTTTGTGAAGTATATGCTACGATTAGTTGAAGTCATATGCCATTTTCACTACAAAAGTCATTAAATTCTCTTGAGGTGAAGTCACTACGTCGATCAGTTCTCAATCCCTTTATGCACACACTAGACTCCTTTTCAACAAGATTTTTAAACTTCTTGAAACCGGACGATGGTTCTAACTTCTGCACCAAGAAATAAACCCAAATTTTCCGACTAAATCATCAATTAAGCTAATTAGGTACCTCTTCTTCCTATTGGAAATTGGATTGATTGGTCCACATATGTCTGAATAGATAAGTTGTAGACTCTAGAAAGCTCTCCAACTACTTTCTTTTGGGAAAGGATGTCTATGTTGCTTCCCCACAAGACAACTTTCACAGACTTTTGAAGATGTCAAGTTTGTGAAAGTTGTCTTGAGCTGTGGCAGTCCATGCACTATATCCTTCTCCTGAAGTGTTCTTAAACCACCATAATTCAAGTGCACATATCTCTGTGGCAAAGTTGTGCTGGATCCTCTATTACAGTGCTAAAGCAATTCTGATCTTTTACCTGAGGTTAACAAGCAACATAAACATTCTATTCACTATCATTGATGTTTGTATGATCAAACCTTTTCTTGGATGATAAATTTTGCACTTAGCTTTTTGTATATGAATAGAAAGACCTTTCTCTTGAAGTTGTCCAATGCTTAATAAATTGTTTTATAGAGCAGGAACATAAATACTCAAGTAATTAACTGCATGATTCCATTAACTTCAAACCTCACGTTTCCTTTTCCTCTTACTTCTATGCTCGAGTTGTTACCTAACTTAAGTGATTCCTTGAACTTCTCATCTAGACTGTAGAAAAATTCTCTCTTCCCACATATATGATGGCTGCGACCTAAGTCAAGAAGCCTCACCTCTTCATTTCTAGTCTCCTTTACATCCACATATGCCATCAGAATCATTTCTTCCTTATCTTCTGCATAGTTTGCTTTTGTGACTTTGTCCTTTAGATTGTCATATTGAAAATGCCCTAATCATGACAGTCGTAGCATTCAATAGTAGACTTGCCAAAACTTTGTCACCGCCTTCCTCCTCTTTGGCCTCTGCTGTAACGCCCCAAATTTGAAAAGTATTCCGGTTGCTAGTTTGACTTTTCTTGTTAACTTTTTAAAATAATAAAACGCGGAAAAAGACAAAATTCAATAAAGTAAGTTTTCAAGGAGTGCAGAAGATAACCATAGAATTTCAATCATTGACGATTGTAGCAAAATAAGTGGAGGTCTAAAATGTTTTCTCCATGATTAATAAACAATTTCCAAAAATTTAATTTTTCATAACATAGTTTAGTTGGGGCTACTGCTCATCATTCTGTCACTGGCTCCAGAACCTGAAATTTGTTAGATTGGAAAGAATGAGTATTTTAAATACTCAGTAGACCCCTTGCACCATTTACATTCATATCACAGTAGTGTACACAACCATGTAAACTAACATGCTTTTTAATAAGCACGAAATCTATATGCCTTTTAATAGGCTAATCATAAAATGCCTCTTAATAGGTAAGACCTTCCAATAGGTCCAATATAACACTTATGCCATTTAATAAGCAAGAACATATAATTCACATTAATTATGTATATCACTATAATATGAATCAAATAATAGTGCACACATTTAAAAGAAATAATGTTTTAAGCAAAGGATTCTACGTTGTAATGTGTCAAGTCGAGCTCTAAATTCTTGAAAAAATAAGTTTCTCAAATATCCAAGCGTTCTGTCTAACCAATAAAGGAAATTGATTAGGGTTAGAATTCATAATTTAAGGTTTTAGGGTGTAATTAAATATTTAGGGTCTAAATCATAGATTTATAAAAGTTAGAAAACTTCAAAATAATTATTTGAATAGTTGAGGATTAGTTTAATTTGAATCAAAAGTTTGAGGACTTATATAATTAGAATTTAAAGTTTAAGGACCAATTATGCAAAAGTTGAAAGTTTGAGGCTTCAAAATTAATTATTTACAACGTCTTGGGACCAACTTTGGTTCAAATAATATCTTTATGGTCAACTTAAATGTCTTGGAAATTATTGGGATCGAGACTTGAGTTGACCATTAGTTTAGGACCAACTTACATTTTTTTAAAACTTTCAAAGACCAGAGTGAAATAACCAATGAATAAAATTATAGATCTAATGTCTTTTGTGCAATACCCAAATGAAAAAAAAAGGCAGAGAGTTATTCAAGATGGATAGTTCGGCCCTTGAGTTTCAAGCAAAGGAAAATTTGGCCAAACTCAGGCGAATCGGAGAAGAAAAGGGTGGAAAACATAGCCGTCGATAAGCCCTACCCATAGAGGTAAGTTTTTAACGGTATGGTGGTGTGTTTAGGAGAAGAGGGTCGGCGGTCATGGTGATTTTCCAGCGAGTATGGTGGTTTTCCGACCAAGATATTTATATATTCATGTTCCTTGCAGTGAGAAGAAGCTATAAACACCAATTTTGTGAAGTTTGCTGAAAGTTTGAAGGTGGGCCATAGTCCAAGCTTGCTCCGTTTCGATCTACCCACTAATTTCTGGTTTTTTCCTTTTTTTTTTTTTTGGTTAGCTGATATTTATGAAGGAATAAAGAATGTATGTATGAAATGTTTGTGACGTGTTTAAATATTAGTGCCCATTTTGTTTGAGTTTTTCATGTAAAGAAAAATGGATGAATGTTGGATAAGAGAGAAGTGTTACCTTTGTTCTTGGAGTTGGATGTATTGCTTGATTTTCTTTTTTCTTGTCTTGTGCTTGATTTGTTGCAAGAAAAAAGAAAAATGAGTTTATTTTATTGAAGAATAGGAAGGAGAAGATGGAGAGAGTTGAGGGGGAAAAGTTACTTGATTTTTCTCTTGTCTTGGCTCAAAGGTGAAAATGAGTTAGTTGGGGTATTTATATAGTGTAAAAAGGAAAATAATTGGGTCTAAAGTGTAGGTTTTTAGGAAGTTTTGACTTAATAGAAATTATTGGAAGTTGGAATTCTTATTGTGTAATCTTGATGGCTCGATTGGAATGAATAAGGTTTGATTCGTTCATTGGAATTAATTTTTTATGAATTAATTTGGTAAATTTTGAATTATTGGAGTCGAATTTAGTTTCGTTGTTAGGTTACAATTTTTTCTATTCCAGTCATATTATTTGATTTGGCTTAAACGGCGCGTCATCGAAGTATGACTATTCAAATATATTTGGACAAGTCATAGCAACACATGGATTAAAATAAAAATTTCTAAGTAGAAATATTTTAGGTCGCTACAACCTTACCCGCTTAAAAAAATTTCGTCCTCGAAATTAGACTTAGTTGATCTAGAAGGTCTGAGTAGTCTTTTCTAATATCTTCTTCCTTTTCCCAATGTGGCTTCATCTATGCCACGCTTACCTCGTTGGACTTTGACTGACGGAATTTCTTTGTTCATTAGGACGTGAACCTTTCTTTTCAATATAAACATATGTGCCTCTTGATAAGTCAAATCTTCCTAAACATTAATCAACTGTATATTCACTACGTGATTTGGGTCAGCGATACTCTTTCTCAACAAGGAAACATGAAACACACTGTGCACAGCCGAGAGTTCTGGTGGCAATGCTAATCGATAAGCTACGTTCTAAATCCTCTCGAGTATTTCAAACGGTCCAATGAATCTCGGTCTCAGCTTCCATTTCTTCTCAAAACATAAGATACCCTTCATTGGAGCCACTTTGAGAAATACTTTTTTGCCAACTTGAAACTCCAAATCCTTTATCCTCTTATCGACACAGCTCTTTTGTCTATCTTGTGCGACTTTGATCCTCAATTTGATTTTATCAGTGGATTCAACAGTTTATTTAACCAATTCTAGACCAAGAAG
>CAVNYN010284895.1:0-21868 GCA_963692815.1 Nyctanthes arbor-tristis | reverse complement strand
TCCAGCTTGCCCTGCCTTTCAATTGTTATAACTCCAATATCTACAAAAATTGTAATAAGTGGAGAGTGAGTACAACGTACTCAGTGAATAACATAATCTTTTGATTCACCTTTCGTTTAGGAAACTCATTTCCAAGACAAATCATTGCATGTACAAAGCTTTTCAATGCACAAAAGAGCCTTATCGCTAGTTAGACTACTACCCGTGGTGCGCGCCATATTCAATTCAATTAAGTAGATCCACAATGAACCCCGGTAGACCCATACAGAGATTCCAATTTAAAGCAAACACCACACTAATCTTCCCTATTCCGGGATCATTGAATAGGTCATAGTGTAGGAAACAAATCAGGATGGCCAAGACCACACAGCAAGGCCATACCATCACAAAGCAAATCAAAACGGGTAGAGCATTAACTAGCGATACAAATGCAATAAACAAATCTTTCTTTCAATAACAATGCATTCAAATCCATGTTTGTCTCATCAAAACCATCAATCAAATATACACTTATCTTATCAAAACTTTATGCATGTAGGAAAGGAATCAAAGTATTAGGTTACCCACCTCAAATATTCTTCGAATAATCCACGTGAAAAAATATCCTTAGAGCCTTGATATTCCTCAATTAAAGCTATCTTTCAAGCTATAATCCTTCCATATATGGTAAGGGGCTCTTTTCAAAAGACAAATAAGTATTTTGGCTGGTTTTTATCGGTTTTCACCTTCCCTTGGCCAAGTTGGACGAATTTTGGGGTTCGGGAGAGAAAAAGGGAAATGGGTTTGAGAGAAAAATGAAATCCTAGCTTCCTATATATAATAGTTAGGATTTAGCTAATTTTAATAACTTTTGAGTTCCGCCAACTATATCGTGACAAGTGGCGCCAACCACATCTTGACAAGTGGCGCAAATCTCCTCCTGACAAGTGGCGCGGTGTGGCGCCGCACACTTGTCAGGAAATTGTCCAAGAAGTCCTTCCCCTTGCACTATCTTTCAATCAAGTTCACACTCTTCAATTCATGTCAATTAAGTCATTACACTTTAGTTTATGTCAATTATCAACCAAGATCTTTCTTTAGCGTCAATTCAATAACAATATTTTGATCTTCAAGCAATCTTTTAATGATATTCAAGTAATTCTTTCAAAACAATAACTTCGTTGCTTACCTTAATTTGTAGAAATTTTCGGGATGTTACATAAATGATTAAGCACTAGATGTTTAGTGACATTAAAGTATTTGATAATAATACAGTAAAATATCAGTCGTTGATATGATTTAACGGTTGATATTATGTTAAATTAGGCCTGGGCAAAAAATCCGAGCCCGAATGGGTTACGCCAACCTGACCCGAATATACTTGAACTCGAACAGGTAGTGAATAAAAATTATGCCTGAACCAGTACCCGAACCCGAAACCAAATGAGTTTGGACGGGCTTTGGGTATGAGTTAAAACGCGAAAAGCCCGAAAATACCCGAATATTTTTTTTACTTTCAAAATTTTTAAATTTAAATTTCTAATTAATCCTCACAATCCACAAAACTATCCCCTTTATTTTACAATCACATTTTCACTAGACTCGTCTCCTTCACACACAAAAAAAAAACTTAAGATTTGTGTAAAAGATGTGAATTTGTCTTTTTCTTTGAAGATTTTACTGGTTTTTATATAAACACCATGTTATTTGTATAAGATAAATTGTTTTTAATTAATTATTTGATAACATTTTAAGTTTATCGTAAACGTGTAAACTTATAAAATTAGAATATAAATAAAATAACCCCAAAAGAATATAAATAAAGCCAATTAGCCAAACACTAGTTTTTAATTGTTAATTTTATTATATTAATATCTAATTATTATTATTTTCATTTAAGTGAATTATATGTGTTTCAAATTTTTTGTTCTTCTTATCTATTTAAGTGTTTCCTTTTTTTCGTTTATACATTTATATAATATTCGCTAGATACCCGAAAAACCCGAACAAAACCCGAAGTGTTACCCGAATTCGAACTGAGATTGAACCCGAACGGGCTTGCCATTTTCAAGACTGAACCCGAACCCGAACTGAAATATTTGGTCTGGGTATAGTCAGTGTAATACATGAACCCGAAACCTGAACGCCCATGCCTATGTTAAATCTTTATAGTATCGTTAAGGCAACAATTATCAACTGCTTCATCAAAATTAGATTGAGACGTAATGGCATAGGCCCCGTTAAAAAAAGTCACATATACATTATGTTTGGTAACCATTTAAAAACACTTTGAATTTATCAACTAATTAAAATTTCAACTTTTAGACACATGACAACGCCATATTTAATTACATATTTGATTTGACTTAAATTCTTATACCATTTTAATTATTATCTCTACATGATACGATCAAATCTCGACACTTATATAAAATTTGAAATTTAAATCTATTTATAAATTCACTAATTTATAAATAGTTACCAAACAAAGCCACGATAAATCAATCATTACACATGACAACAAAAAGTTTAGACATTAGATTCTATGCCATGTGTAGTAGTTAAATAAAATTTATAAAATTTACACACCCTGCGTGAACCCCATTACCCACAGAGTGGTAAGGGTGTTATAACTTTGCTAATTATTCGATTATACTTAAATATTTTTAAAAATTACAAATCTCGACTATTTATTTGATCTATAACTAGAATCGAATACGGTTATCATTTCTATGTCATCAGTGATAAATTAACGGAAAGTCTTTGATTGCAAATTAATTTCAATGCGAGGGAGTGATGTCTTACAAATATTGCCCCTTGATTACCCCGTTTACACTGTTCTTTGCAATGAACAAGATATTCCCACTCTTTCGACCGACCAGCATCGCTCTTTTCCCGTGTTAGCGTATCTAAAATGAATATGACTTCAACCAAAATATACACACTAATATGACTTCTTAGTTTTCTCGATCGGTTCTTTTAACTATATTTATTACTAGAACATTAACGTGGAAATGTTATTATGCAAAAGAAAAAAAAAAAAAAAAGGAAAAAGAACAACACCAGGGCCCATAGGAGATCAACATCAACAGTGAACTCCCTACTTGCCAAGAAGTTCATTCCTCCTTTTCTTTTTTCTTCTTTTTTCTTTTTTCTTTTGTTTTTTTTGTGCTACCTGTCAAATTCTATGAGCATCACGTATTCCTATTGATTTGCAAGCTCTATCCCCCCCCCTCTCTCTCTCTCTCGATCGAGAAGGTACGTAGCTGAGGAATTTGCTTAGTCACAAAGCAAATGACTGTGGCTCCACAAGTTTGCTTAGTGACCAAGTTTTGCACCCTTCATATACTCTTTTCCTAGACTGAGCGTTCGTGCACACAATGACTTGTTTGGAATTATTTATTTTTTCTATTTATAAATTTACCTTTTATAATTTCATAACTGTTAATTTAACAACTACTCAACAATCACCACACATTTTAAATTTCAATTAAACCTCCCCTCATTTTCATTAATTATAAATTCATTTTATAAATTGATTTTATAAATTCAGTCACTGCTTGTTTGCAGTTATTAAAGAAAATCTTGAGCAGACTCTGTTCTGAACCAGAAAATGGTGAGTTCTAATTGAGTTCTCTTAACATCTATTGTGTTTTCAATTCCATCCTGGGTTCTGACATAGGAAGTTTCGAACTTTTTTTCAAATCTGACTGGGTTTATCCCCATGGCCGTCGAAATTGGTCGATCGTTCACAGTTCGTTTATAAAATCAAGAAATCTTGAACAGAACTCTGTTTTATCTAACAAAACTCTGTTTTCATTCATCAGGTTGATGCTTTGACAGATAATCTCGTGCCTGCTGTTGTCAAGGAAGAAGCTGATGCTGAAAGATTCGGTAATTGTTTGATTTGGAGTTTCCTTTCCTTCAGTTTTCTCGTATACCTTTTCTTTAATCTAACTTTCGAAAAGTGTGTCCATATGTAGAAGAACAAGTGCAGTACTGCCCACCAGAATTAATTGGTTACCGAAGCAATGAGCCTGAAACGTACTTTTGCTACTTAATTGAGTTACAGCAGGTTTTCGATTATCACATCAAGCCACAAGAAACTGTTCTTGCTGTCAAGACAAGACTGGAATCTGATATAGAGAAGTGTAACTTTGATCTAGACGTTGATAGGGGAAAGTTAACTGTGCTTGTAAAATATATTGGAGAACGGACATTGACTTCTGCGGAGGTAAAATATAGATGAGAATGCAATAAAGTATAAGTGATTTTGATTTTTCTAAAATTAAATTGACTTTTAATCTTTGGCTACAGGTTCTTCAGTGTCAGAGGTTTCAGAACACGGTTTTTAGGCTTCTTATTCATAAGACTTTTGATAAACCTCATGAAAATGAGGCTAAATCTTATATGACTGACTTTGTGGGTTTTGATTATCTTCTTCTTCCGGCTAAAGTGTCAAGTTCAAATGACCAAGTAACCATTGATTACGATTGCATTCGATCTGTTGTATTCCGAAATGATGCTTCTGAGGATACTCACACAAGAAATTATTCACTTGAAAGTCATACTGTGCACACGAAGAATGGTTTGTTGTGTTCCTGCTGGTTAGAGAATTCATTGGTTCAGACGCCTCATAATGGTTTCATGTATTGCATCATGGGATTTCTGGATGGTTTAAATGGTAATTCGGTTCTTCTTCATCAGAAAAGTGGACAAAATTGCACCTACAAAGAGTTCTACAAAACGAGGTCTGTATTCTTTAACTACATGCGTTTTTACCACAGGATCAACTTTAACGTGCATAATAAGGTTTTTTTTGCTTGCAGACATGGAATCAAATTGCTTTATGAAAATCAAACACTTCTTAAGGGAAGACGCGTTTTTACAGTGGAAAACTGCCTTAAGAGATGTAGAAACAAGAAGACAAAAGGTTGTTTATTATCATGTTCTATTCTATATCTATAAGAGATGTAAGTTTTTTTCTCGAAAGCTAATGCTATTAAGAATGTTTATAAATCTTTGGCTTTCCAACGTCCATTGCTTTGTTGTTGCTATGCCTAACTTTTGATAATGTGAGGATTTGACTACTGGAGTAAAAAATTAATACAAATCATAGTATTTTTCACCAAGCTTCCTCTCCTGTGAATGTCTATTAAAGGAATTACGTAAAGCTGTAATATTAACCTTTGGTATTTTACTAAATCATGGATAAGTAATATATCAAAGATTATTACTTGCTATGCTAATTAGCTACTATATATTTCAATACATAAAAATCTTTTGGTTTTTGGATAACCAACCCTCTTTTTTTTTCCTTGGCAGAACCAAGTCATGCTCCTTCATGCGAACTGCCACCTGAACTCTGTTCAGTAATTATGTCTCCTATATCTATTTCTATATTTTACTCTTTCTCGTTTCTTCCATCCATCATGCATCGAATTGAGTCGTTGCTTTTAGCTTCAAACTTGAAAAGATTGCCAGAGAATCACTGCATGCAAAATGTTAAGATTCCAACCATCAAGGTATGTATTTTTTGTCTTCTCGTTCTCTACTTCCTATTAACGTCATAGCTTGGGTTGCAAGATTATTTGAGGGACTTGAATAAAAATCGTATTTTGCTGTCAGTTATGAGCTGCCGTTTTAGTTTTAACGTTATAGCTTGACATGTTTGTTTTAAATGGATTTAACCTCCGGAATAATTGTTAACGGTTTTTTGTGATCTTATTTTGTTTAAGTTGACATCTCAATAGCAATCTGCTGCTCATCTTATTTTTGTTTGTTAGGTCTTGGAAGCAATAACAACCAAAAAATGCCAAGAGAATTTAAATCTGGAATCCCTAGAGACCCTCGGGGACTCTTTTCTAAAATACGCTGTTGGGCAAGATGTTTTCAAAAAATATCAAAACCACCGTGAAGGTCTCCTTACCGTTGAAAGAGAGAGATTAGTTTCCAATGCGGCATTGTGCAAGCTAGGATGTGATCGTAAAATTCCGGTAATATTTACTGATTCAAGATCATTTTTCCCCCTTCATCTCTTTAGTCGTTACTATGGCCTACCGGATTGAAGTTTGAAGAACCGAAATCAACCTGTTTCTTGGCTTAATTACTTAAATTTTTTTCCTTTTTTTGGAGAGGGGGGGGGGGAATCAAATTTCATCTTTACTTACCCAAAATATAACAAAACTTGTTTAACTCGAATTGAATTCCTCTTCATACTATGAAGAGATAGATTTCGTTCTGCAAGAACGTTACCCCTTTCAAGTCCCCCCTGAAAAGATAAAAAACAGATTTTTGTGCCTCGAAGGAAACAATATCTACTAGTGATTCTTGAAAATTTTCTTTCTTAACTTGGTCACTTCCACATTGTAGGGATTCATCCGAAATGAACAATTCGATCCCAAGACTTGGATAATTCCAGGAAATAATTATGTAGAATATGGTGTGGAAGTACTTTCATCTCAAAAAGTCTATGTTAAGGGGAGCAGGACTCTTAAAAGTAAGCGTATTGCTGATGTTGTAGAAGCGCTGATCGGTGCTTACCTTAGCACAGGCGGTGAATCAGTGGCCTTATTATTTATGGCTTGGGTTGGTATAAATGTCGACTTCACTGCTGTACCCTATTTACGGCCCTTCCCTATAAATGCAAAGGCATATGTTAATGTCAGCTATCTAGAATCTCTCTTGAACTATCGATTTCGTGATGCTTCTTATTTAGTTGAAGCACTCACTCATGGCTCGTGCATGATGCCCGGGATTCCCAGATGCTATCAGGTATTCCACTAGTGTGAATTTTTACTTTTTAATCTTCCCCAAATAAATCGAAAAAGAAAACTGGGGCCATGACTTGAGCCCT
Organism: Nyctanthes arbor-tristis; assembly: GCA_963692815.1. Classification (NCBI taxonomy): domain Eukaryota; kingdom Viridiplantae; phylum Streptophyta; class Magnoliopsida; order Lamiales; family Oleaceae; genus Nyctanthes; species Nyctanthes arbor-tristis. The sequence continues at coordinate 15,033 of CAVNYN010284895.1, read as the reverse complement.
TGAACTTTTGTAGTAACTGTTTAGTTTTTTCTGGTACTTTATGTTGCATCATCAGGTATGAGTTTGTTGCCATCAAAAACTATTTTGTGAGAGCGGAACGTGTTGAGCGAAGATTGATGCAAAAATGTTACTTTGTGAGCACATTTTGTATAGAAATCGGTCGACATACCTCGTGCAAATTCATGTCTTGTGCTCTTGTACTGGTGTCTTTAAACAAGAGGAATTTGATCTGTTTTTCATTATATATATCTTTTACTTCATGGAAATTTATTCGTCTACAGCGTCTGGAATTTCTTGGAGACTCGGTGTTGGATTACTTGATTACGGTGTACTTATACAAGAAATATCCTGGTCTATCTTCGGGTCTTCTAACTGATCTAAGGTCTGCATGTGTGAACAATGGTTTCTATTCTCATTCGGCTGTTAGCGCTGGATTATACCAACATATTCTTCATGCTTCGCAAGATCTTTGCCGCCATATGGCCGAAATTGTTACCGATCCTCGGGAACCATCCTTGGTCTCAACCTTTGATTGGGATTCCGAGAAAACTTACCCAAAGGTGGTAACTTCTCGACATCAGAAAATAATGTCTTGTGAAGTTCTTTACTTGAAACTGCTCAAGTTTCTAAATTTTCTGTTGATGCAATACAGGTGCTCGGGGATGTTATCGAATCCCTAGCTGGGGCAATCTTTGTTGACTCCGAGTACAATAAGGATGTTGTTTTTAAAAGTATAAGGCCTCTTCTGGAGCCCATGGTTACACTGGAGACGGTGAGGCTTAATCCAGTGAGGGAATTAACTGAACTATGTCAAAAGCATGGTTTTATTTATAAGAAATGCAAAGATGGGAATTCGTTTATCGAGGTAGAGGTGAATGCAAATGGCCGCATATACAAAGAATCGCGTTCGGCAGCAAATAAGAAGACCGCTAAAAGACTGGCTTGCAAAGCTGTGCTGAATGCGGTTATACCGGAGACTGTGAGGCTTAATCCGGTGAGGGAATTAACTGAACTATGTCAAAAGCATGGTTTTACTTATAAGAAACACAAAGACGGGAATTCGTTTGTCGAGGTGGAGGTGAATGCAAATGGCCACATATACAAAGAGTCGCGTTCGGCAGCAAATAGAAAGAGATCTAAAAGACTAGCTTGCAAAGCTGTGCTTGATGCGGTTATACCGGAGGCAGTGAGGCTTAATCCGATGAGGGAATTAACTGAACTATGTCAAAAGCATGGTTTTACTTATAAGAAACGCAAAGACGGGAATTCGTTTGTCGAGTTGGAGGTGAATGCAAATGGCCACATATACAAAGAATCGCGTTCGGCAGCAAATAATAAGACAGCTAAAAGACTGGCTTGCAAAGCTGTGCTAAATGCAGTTAAAGCACATAAACCAGGTTTGACCTCAAGAATCAAATGCTTATTAGGCCTGGTTCTGTTTGTGTTTGCGTTTGTGTTTTGTGTTTTTATTTTGTAAAACGATTACTGTTTTCTATTTTGTTGAAAACGCGATCTGTTTGCCTTGTCTGAAAATTGATTTTCAAAATGAAAAATTGGAAGCACATTCTATTTGACATTTTGCAAAATTTATGTTCTTTTATTTTTTTTTACACAAAATATACCATAGAAATATAACTTTATATTTATGTCCGTAATAATATGTAGTAAATTGCTTGTGTTACCTACCATTTCAAATTTAAACATGTCAAACAAAATAAAATGAATACAATATATATCAAGCCATAAATTTATTAGTGGTTTACAACCTTGGTCAAGGGTTCGATTCCTCTCCCTTACAACCCCTTTGTAATGTCAATAAAAAAAAAAAAAAAAAAGAAGAGTAAGCCATAAATTTATAACCTCACACATAGAGTTTAGACTCTAACAAAATCAAATTGTAAAGTCATAATGTGCCCATTGATAAATGCTAAATCCATGTAAACAAAATAATAGTGTCACACATTTTATGCCCGACAAAATGAATTTGCATAGTCATTTCGTCTTTTTTGGGTACTCATTCCACATTTGTGCTATCTGTCTAAAGCAAAGGCTTGCAAAATTGGTTTGTTCAAAACTAGTTTTTGCACCGGTGGGTTGTATGGGCAAAATTTTGCTTGCAAAGTAAAAGTAAGAAATAAGTTGAACATTTGAAAATAACAAAGTAAATTGTACTCGTACGGGATAACATCGAAAAAAATATTGCACAAGCACAGTAAGCAATAAAAATCATTTTCCTACTTGAAAAGCTCTCAATATTTTAAAAACTTCCTTTTATATAACATTCGCTGTTTTCTTTTTTGCTCCACATCCTTATCGCATATATGCATAAAACGATTTGTGACTATAGATACTACCATATACAACTACCCATGACTGAATCCGGACATTTTGAAGAAGTGTCTCACATGCAAGAGCGATTATTCATGGATTCATCAAATTCGCCCTTGTGGTGCATCAAACTTTTCTGTCAAAACTAGAGATGGGGACAAATGGCTTGTTCGGGCTTTGTCCAGCTTTCTTTATGTAGGATGACGCTTCACAATTTCATTGCATCTAGCCTTTGAGTATTTATGAGTGGTGGCATCCATCTACATATCTATATTACAATGAATGTTAGCCATTAATAGGAGCCTAATCAAATTGATAACAAAAAGACACATCCGCTACCATCACTACTGACTAACCTTGTTGTAGCAGCAAATCAATTGCTTCACACCAAAAGTGAAGGCAAGCAATCATGTTTCATGCCATCCTTGGAAATACCAGATTCAAAATGAAATGAAAATTATCCACATAGAGTACTTGCTAACGTGACAAATATGTGTCTTGAACAAATATATATTTCTAAAGAATAGTCATATTGCAAAGTGCATTTTAAGGTGGACAAAACGCCCACTTATACACATGATGTTCCCAAGTATGATAAGTGATGTTGCATCTATATTCCTCCTTTCCTCCTTTAATATTAATAGCGCCTCCACAAAGGCATTTGTATAACAAAAACAACCTTAAAGCTTTTGTCTTCCCTGAACATACTTTTGCAAGTAAAAATGTGTAAACTTGTGGTTATCTAGACTCTAATCAAGATGTATCATACCTAGCTACTTCATAGTTAATCTGGTGTAAAGTGTAACGTGATTTAGATATGTCTAGCCGGGTATGTATGCGGAATATAAATCTCTCCAGAGTTGTTGACACAGAAACCCAATTGGTAAAACTGCGGGCATCCTTGCCATGCGACAAACAATCTACTAACACAGATAAGAGTTTAATACAGCTCGAGATACTTTGTGATATCGCAATATACATTAAACATTTAAAAGGAAAAACTTATAAAAGAAACTCCCTTCTTTATGCCTTTTGACATGTGATAACATACATTGCTCTTCTTCTCTCGCTATCAAGCTCACACGGGAACGTACATCAAGCTTCCTAGAGAACGCCTAACTCATTGAAAGAAAGAAGACCTCCTAAACCTCTTCAATATTGTGTTGATCATCCCTCGCACATTTATGATCTCTATTGAATACACTACGCAGGGTTTGCCAATCAAACACGGTTTTAAGATATTGAAGTCCGAATGCAAGATTAGCTCTCGCGGGATATTGCAATTGTTTGTTCTCTCTCTTGTTTGCATCGAGCTCCAAAGAATATTGCTAAGAATGTATGGCTTGATCGTGCGGTTTCGGTTTTTTTAACCTAGAAGAGATAATACATATATAGAGAGTAGTCTTTGAGTCTTGCATAAGTCAAGTCTCTAAAGATACCATATACATGTAGTAGACAATAGTAAGGCAAGTTAGATTTCTATTATACCATAAATACAAAACTTATCTAACTCTACTATTACTTGACATGCATATATTTTAACCTAATCAAAAAAGGTTAGTTCAACATAACTAGGATTAGGAAATTTTTGAACATAGCATGTAACTGAAGTCCTTGCTCCTCAAGAAAGATAGACATGCCCCAACCTTTTTTTTCGGCCAAAGAAATAAAATTTACGTGCTTAAGAAAATAAAACACGTAAAGAAGTCATGCAAAATATGTCATAAATATTTTGACACTAAGTAAAAATTAGGAATGCCAATTTACAAAAGAGTTTGTACTAACAATCTCCCCCTTTTGGCCTTTCTAATTTTTCAAAAAATGTAATAGCCCAATGTGTCAAAATTTCCCTAAGGGTTTCAAATCATGTAAACAATTAAAACTCTCCCTTAGAATGAAACTCACCCTTAGATATATCAGAGGAAAAAAATGTAACTATTATAAATCAATACGAGATATATCTGGTTTATGACTACTCTCTCTCTCTCTCTCTCTCCCTCCCTCCCTCCCTTTTTGACAAAGGAGAAAAGCCAAATATATCTTGTAGAAAACGTCAGTGTTACTAGAGCTAAAATCATAGATAAGCTCAAAAGAAGATTCACTGCAGTAAAAGTAAGTAGCTTAAACTTCAAAGGAGTTTAAAATATGTAATCCAGCACAAAACATAGAAACGTGAAATAAACAAACTGGAAAACATAAAAATTCAGAAAAACAAAAATTTAAATGATTGTTTCAAAAAACATAGAATGCTTTTTGAGAATCGTTTTTGCCTCTATCTATCCTTCCTTCATTTTTTTTTTGTTGGTAGGCTTCAGTTATCCTTCTTAGATTTCTTTTGATTTTTCTTGGCCTTGTGTTCAGCAGCTTCTTCAGCTGTTTTTTTTTTTCTCTGGAGTAGTTGTCCTAGATATATCTGGCTTGGGGTCTACTGCTGCTAGATGTAATGCATCCTTCTTTTGATTTGCTACTATTTGATGATCTACTGCTTGCAGGTATGCCCTGAGAAAGATTGCAATGTCTTCATCTTTATATGTAAAAGTTTGTCTATTTAAAAGCAAGCAATGACTCATCAAACTATACAAAGGATGAAAAGCATTTAAAATTTCAGAATGTGAATGCTGGAAAGTAGTGAATTGTTTCCTGAATTCTGAAAGTTCAGCTTCCAGCTTGGATATATGCTACTTCAATTCCTCTGTGTCTGGTTCTGATGATGCCCTGAAAGCAACAGATTGTGCTGCAGGTTTGAACATCTTAGCACAATGATCTATTCTAAGTAGAGCAATAGGTTGTGACCATACATCTCCTAACATTTCCTCAACTCCTTGATCTTTCAAATATTTAGAGATAATCCATGGGAAAGGAAGTTTGTAGGTTTTGGAATGCCTAGGTCCACTGCCAGATATACAACTCTTAATGACATCAAATACACGATGTCCCCCATCAATAGCCTTTTTAGTCCCTAGTTGAAATAGAAGAAGTGCCCTTAATCTATTAATTTTTTTTTCTTGTGAGTAAGTGGTCCAAATTAGTCATCACAAATTTATGTAGCAACTTATACCTCAAATTCATCTGTGCTACCCTAAAATTAAATCTTTGAGCTGGTCAATTTGTTCCAATTAATTCGTGGGCTATCTCATTATTAGATATATTTTGCTCAATATGTTTTGAAATATTGAACTGCCTAACCCCTATCTAGCTTCGCAGACCATCTGGTGTGAATATCACCGTTCTTCTCCTAATATAAATCTTAGAAGTAAAGGAACATTTAAAGTCACCAAGATTTTTAGAGATATTAACAAAGAATTCCCTTGCAAATGTCTCATTAGCCTTGCCATGACAAACGAATAATTTTTCAATTTTGAAAAATTTTACCAATTCTCCTAGACCAAACTCCTTGAAATCAGAAAACATGATCCGCTTCTCATATTGAAACTTTTGAAAAATCACACACTTCTTAAAAAGTTTAGCAGTTTTGGAATCATGAAGTCCTTTGGGTCATCAGGATATGTTCTATCCCATCTGAGCCTTCTGATGAAGCATCTTCCCCAGATACATGTTGGTCTGTTAAATTTGTTCTTTCATCTGATTCTGATTGAGCCGTTTTCTTTGGACTCCCAATTTTCAGCTCAGTTGGTCTCTGTCTCGTACGAATTTTTCTAACTGGTGTCTCAATTTCTGCTTTCCCTTTTTGATGTCATCCCTACTTTTTTTCTCTTTCTCTGAAAATTTTCAATCTCTTTATCTGTAGAAAATTCTTTTGAATTTGTTTCTTCATTTTCAACCTCATACTCACTTTTTGACTGATCATTTGCCTTTTTGGATTTCTGTTCTCTGTCAGAAACGGATTTATCCTCCTTTGATCCTTCTAATTCTGACTTGTCAAATTTTTCTTCTCCAGATTCCTCCTCTGCAGAATGTGAAGAGGATGAATTCTGTTATTTCATCTCCTTTATTGGAAATTGATGATGTTCTTCTTCAACAATTGGTTGTTCCTGATCTGCAAAAATTTCTTGTTGATTTTCCCCAAAATTGGTAGGGTTCGAGTGTTCCCTAGCGATCGAATGTAAAATCTCTTGAAGACTTGGGGCTTCTTGAAGAATATCTTCTTGCGGCACATTAGGCATATGAATTTGTAGATTTTCCTATTGTGCGGCCTTTGGTAATGGTGCTTCATGTTCAACGACTGGCGGTTCTGGTAGAACTTGGTTTTGTAGCGGCAGTTGTACTTCTCCTTCGGTGGGTGGATTTTGAACTTCCCCTTCGAATAAGATCATTGCCCAAACAGGATCGATTTGATACGAAACTTCCACTGCTTGTTTCTTCGGTGTGGGTACCGGCTTCGATTTGACGGATTTTGCTTGTGGAATTTCTTGTTGTGGTTGCACATGTAGAATGATTTCAATCTGATTTACCATCATTTGAGAAGGTTACGATGGACCTTTATCTGCTTTTGTGTTTCTAGTTGTACGGCTTCCGTGACCACCACGTCCACCATGTCGTCTTCTCCCTTTGCCTCGAGCATTCCAACAGTAGATTTTCCGGCCATAGTTTCTGTGATAGAAAGTTTCAAAAAGAAAACACAAAGAAACTACGAAAGTTTAGAGAATTTTAGAGCAGTTAATTTTTGAGAATGAAAGAGTTTCAGTTTGGGTTAAGGAAAAGAGGAAAAGTTATGAAAATAAGAGGGAAACTAAAAAGTCTTTAACATTGATTTGCAAAATTTACCTGTTAGAGACTTTAAAAATTGTACGAGCGGTTTACCTGTAATTGCACAAATGAAAGCTCGTCAGATGCATCTGGGCTAAATTCATACGGGCAAACATATGCAAATGTAATGAACTAACATTAATTTAATTAATAGTACTGAATATTTTCCAAAATACCTTTTGAAGTAGACACCATGAAGTATTCACTCAACTGAACTGTTCTCAATGGAAGGATTTATTTCTAAATGGAATTTATTTTGAATTTATCTTTTTATGGTCAATCCTGATTCCACTTTGCACTTTGTGAGGGCCTGACTTATTAAGACTTATGAGTGATGCACGAGAAGACCGATCATCATCTGAACAACTCTTATAAAAAGGATACAACTTTTAAGTCCTCAGCATGCTCGATTTTTTCTATAATTTTGAGCATTGTCTTTTGAGGGTAAAGGTAGCTGCACGTACTCAAAGACTTGGTTGACTAGTAGCTTTTGCCCTTACTGACTTTGCCCCGTAGACATTATTAGTCATATATAGTACCGAAGAGTGTAGATACTGACCATAGGTCTACATCAAAATTATGACTTTCAATCAATAACCCCTTATAATGCAAAGTAGACATGACATATTCTATCATTTTTATGCAGTTTATCTTTATGGAATTAGAAGAATAAGTTTTGACCGATCTCTTTAGGATGCGTCATCCTCTGCGTATCTCAGTGATATCGTGCCCAATTATAAAGTGATTTGGTTAATATGACTATGAATGACACACATATCATACAATAATATAAAAAATGCAAAGAATAAAATCTCTATGTTTTTATGAGTTTTTCTCATTGTTCACCATTTTTTTAAATTATGTACATGCAATGTAATTTTTCTTTTTCATAATGTTGAGCCTATTTAGGCTGTTTGCAAATGCCAATATGTTTTCTGAGGCCTTAAACCTAGATGCATCTAATGCTTTAGTAAACAGATCTGCAAGCTAATCCTCTGTCTGAACATACTCCAAGGTAGTCACTTTCTGTTTAACCAACTCTCTTATACAATGATGTCTTATATCAATATGCTTAGTCCTAGAGTGTTGAACAAGATTTTTAGAAATATTTATAGCACTTGTGTTATCACTAAAAACGGGGGCCTAATCTTGGGAAATTCTATAGTCCTCCAACATCAGTTTTATCCGTAGAAGTTGTGTGCAACTTCTTCCTGCAGCTATGTATTCTGCTTTTGCTGTGGAGAGTGAAATGAAATTTTTCTTTTTGCTCATTTAGGCAACTAAGTTGTTCCCTATATAGAAACATCCTCCTGAAGTACTCTTTCTATCATCAACATTCTCAGCCCAATCTATATCGAAGTATCCAGCAAGATTATCATTGGTATCCTTAGAAAAAAAATTATATGCCATGCTCTGTTGTTCCACTAACATATCTGATAATTCTTGTGACCCTAGCCAGATGTGTCTCTCTAGGCTTCGACTGATACCTTGCACACACACATTTACGCTGAAGGATATGTCTGGCTTGCATGCTGTCAAATAGAGTAAACTTCCAATCATGCTACGATAAAGAGTAAGATCAATCTCTTTCGCATGATTATCCTTTGACAATTTCATATTAGTAGCCATTGGAGTTCTCATCCGTAGCGACCAAGAAAATTAAAATCCAATTTTATTACTTTAACTTGTGTCGCTATTACTTCCTTGACTTTTCAAGCTTTTCATATACTCATTCGTCTAGCCGAATCGAATTATGTTATAAGAACGGAAATTTTGTTACTTAATAATAAATTGAAGTTTTGACTTAAATAATTCAAAAACTTATTAAATTAAGACCCAACGAATTAATTCTAAGAATCTAAACTCCGAAATAGTTCCTATTCCCAATCAAAAGGAAAACTTTCAAATTCCTAGACTTTGGTCCCTTTTCTTCCATTGAACTGACACCATAAATAGCCTAAAAAAACTTCATTTTTTTTTCACTCTCTAACTCATTTCCATCACAGCAACAGGTAATCCTTCTCCTCTCCCTCCATCATCTTCTTCTTCTCCTTCACTTTTTCAACAAACTAACACTCATTTCTTTCCTTTCTTGCAAGAACCAAACTCAAGGCTCGCAAAAAGGAATCATGCTGTCCATCAAATCCAATAACAAGGTAATTATCATCTTTTCTCCATTTTTACTCAAGCAAAAATCATTCTCTAAGCTTATATCTAATACCAGTCGTGTACTACATATATGATTCTAACGATATTAACTAGGAAATTCCAAAATATAAATATATATATATACATCTTTTCTTCTCACATTCAAATTCCAAGAGAGAGAGAGAGAGAGAGAGAGAGAGAGAGAGAGAGATCAGAAAACAGTGGCTCAGTCGAAATTGGCCCATCTCTATTTTTCATCGAACACAGCAATATTGGTGTCTATGGCTTCCTCTCGCCATGACGTATACGAATATATAAATATTTTGGCTGGAAAACCACCATATTGGCCAGAAAAGCTCAAAAGCCGTCCCTCTACTTTATTAAAAACTACTATAATACCTTTAAAAACTTAGATGGTTGGAAATAGTCCATCAAGAGCTTTCTATTCCACCAATTTTTACTTCAAATCGCCGGAGTTCTGGTTGAAAATTGTAGCCCTAAGGATCCCAGCCATGTCAACTCCGTCTTCCGACGTAATACTTTTTTTTTCCTTCAGTTAGTGACTTAGAGAAATTAGAGCTAAGGCATTAACAATTGGATTTTGCATTTTAGTGCCTCAAAATTTTAAAAAGATGGAAATAAGTCCTAAACTAATGATCAACTCTAGTCTTGACCCCAAGAATTCCCAAAACATTTTAGTTGACCCTAAAACTATTACTTAAATCAAAGCTGATCCCAAATATTTTAAATAATTAATTTTGGCCCCCAAACTTTCTAGTTTTGCATAATTGGTATCTAAACTTTCAATTCTAATCACATAAGTCCTTAGACTTTTAATTCAACTTAAACTGACCATCAAACTATTCAAACATATTAAATTAAAGTCCTGTAACTAATATAATTGTTCAATTTAACCCCTAAAGAATTTAATTACTTCGTAAAAGTCCTAAACCCTAAATCAATCAAATTAATTGTGAACTTTAACACTCATAAGTAATCAATTAGATCTTTAAATATTTTAAGACTCTAAAATCTTAATACATTAACTTTCATAAATATTCAATTAAGTCTTTAAAGTTTAAGATTCTCCTTTCAATGATAATTTAAACATACTAAATCACTTTCACTTTTATTTGCTAGACGAGTAGGCTTTGAATTCCAAGATTTAGTGCATCACTGTTCGCATAACATTTCAAGCATAATTTTTCAAGACTGTTAGGGGGTTTAAAATTTGCAAATTCTAGTTGATTGATCATGTCATTTCCTTATGTGTTGATTATGGTTGTGACTTGAATGCATGAAAATATTTTCCAGGGACCGCAAATTGGTCTGGGGTCAAAAGTCAGCCCTTGGGATGGCCCACCTTACAATTATGATTACTAGCACTAGTATGTTGTCAGGGATCGCAAATTGGTCCGGGTCAAAAGTAGGCCCTTGGGATAGCCTACAGAACAATTTTGAAAATTTGAAAATTTAAAGAGTAAATTTTATAATTATGATCACATATTTGGTTTGAAATGGATTAATTGACTTATCCCCTTTGAGTATAATGTTATCATTATGCTCACCCCAATTTACCCTCCTTACAGTTTAAGTGGCCAGCTATGGTCGAGGCGACGAGTAGGGCTAACTAAATATTTTGACTAAATGATTATGTATTGTCTTTTTTGCTAAATACTTTATCGGTATTATATTTTGATCAATTACTTTTGTAGGCAACTATAAACATATGTTTTGGGCATTATGTAATTGAAATAATCACATATTTTCATCCATGTTCTATCTTTATCAGTTTATCTATTTTGAAAAAATAAAATTTACTCGTTAAATTCAAAAATGAAAAATGCTACTTTTAGTAGTGCTCCGAACTTTGAGAAATCGGAGCGTCACAGTGTGCTATCAGAATAAGGTCTACCTTTCTATAGACTTACTAAAATTTCTTAATTTTATATAGTTGAAATTTTAAAAGTTGAAATATTTCACGAGATTTTCTGCCTACTCTCATTGCGTCGTGCCGCACCGACTCCGGAAATGTAAAATATTTTAAAAGAATTTTATTGATTGAATTTGAAAGATTGTCTCTAGATACAATGATTATGATGTAACTACATCTATGTGTATATGAATTTACTGATGTGAAAAGTTATGAAATAACTTGATTTATTATTTCAGATACAGTTTGAATGTTTTGGAAAGAAATATTAATGGTATGATATATGATTGAGCGTGTAATGCTAAGTTTTAAATTTTCAGAAAATGTTATTATTGTAGTCCTCGGAATTAAGCTAAAAGATGTAGAAGAGGAACTAATGGACTTTGTCTTTTCATAAATGGTAGGTGGAATGGCACGCACTCTTAGAACGTGTAGAAAGACTTGTTCTTTGAAGCCTGTCGAGGTTAAGAAGATAATATATGACTACTGGCACTAGTCTAAATCGAGGGTCATACTGTGGGCCAATGTACCGAGAGTTAATGATGTTTGGACAGAAGCTTCAGAGTATGGAATACTCTGTCACCCACTTCGAGGCCACTAGACGCCTCATTGCTTCTTTGCCACCATATTGGCAGTAGGTGGCCAAGGCCTTATTTCAAGAGAGAGTTATTGAGGAGCCTGGGCTACCTCCGACTATTAACTACCCGGTTTTCACCGCTGCTATTGTTAGAGAGTGGGATAGGTTCGAGGCTCAGCACCCCGCAGTCCTTAACTGTGTGGAGATGTTTGTGCTGGCTACACTCATCTTGGACTCTGAGATGGCGCTCTTGGCTGATGATGAGGTGCCTTCTAGCTCTGGCACTGCTAAGACAGCCCATTGTAAGAGGGCAAGGGCTGGTGAAGGGCCCAACTATATGAGGAAGGATGATATCAACGACGAGTAGTGGCTTTAGAAGCTCGTAGGCTGACTAGGTATTAAATTGACATTAAGTAGGATCTTTTGTGACTGTGAGAGATGAACTCATTATTCAAACTTATTACCTATTTTGTTAAGACTCGAATGTAATGACGTTGACGTTATTAACTTATATTGCACTTTTATGCTATCCCATGTTATATTGATGTCTTTTATGGATGAGTATTGTAAATGGTTATGTCAAGTGAATTCTAAATTGAATGCATGTTTGGGAGTTAGGAAATGGTACGCTCAAGATGACCACGTGCCCAATGTGCTTCGAGTGAGAACGGAGAAGCTGCCCTTATGCGAGACTTGGTTAATGTCATTCAAAGGCTCAACCGAGGCCAGGGCACATCTACCCCACAAGATGCTTTTCATTCACTCAACTTGTCAAACCATGCGAACCACAATAACAACAATAACATCGGCATGGTTATTGAGCAGTTTCGCCGATACAAACCACCGTCTTTCAACAGTAGGACTAGTGCTCTAGCTGTAGAAGAATGGCTTAGAGCGTTGGAGTGGGTCTTCAAACACATTGCCTGCTCAGACGCTCACAAAATATCTTGTGCCGAGTTCATACTGGTAAAGGATGCAAGCCACTGGTGGGAATCTTACTTATGCTCAAGAACTGAAGTGCAAAGCATGGGCTAACATGGGAAAGATTTAAGGAATTGGTCTTACAAAAGTACTTTCCCCAATCCCTCCGTGACCAAAAGGGAATAGAGTTCCTCCAACTCAGACAAAGGAACTTATCATTGGTGGAATATGAAAGGAAGTTTGAACCACTTTCTAGATTTGCAGCTCACCTGGTCGATACGGACTAGAAGAAGGCTAGGAGATTTGAAAGGGGATTGAAGGGCAAGTATCATAACAAGAAGGGTAAGACTGAAGGCAGCTCTAAGATGAAGCCTAATCCTTATGCACCCAAGGAAAAGCCTCTATGCTTGAATTGCTCGAAATAGGGGGTGCGTGTGAGAGAAAGGTATATGCTATAAATGTAAAAAGCCAGGCCATACCGCTTTTGAGTGCAAAGAGGACAAGTGTATGGACACATCAAAGAAGGAAAAGGCACGCGTATTCACCCTGACTCAGCAGAAGGCAGAGAAAAGCGAGGATGTGATCACAGGGATCTTATCAGTTTATAGTATACCTGTTGTTTTTTTTGATTGATTCTAGTGCTACCAATTCATTCATCTCTACTAGTTTTCATGCCAATACTTGTCAAATAGTAGATGAGGCTTTAGAGATTAGTATCCCCTCAGGTGCAACTATTAGTGCTAACAAGATATCTAAAGCTGTGAAATTAGAGATTGATGGAAAGAATATAGAGGTTGACTTATACTTGATAAACATGAAATATTTTGATATTATTCTAGACATGGATTGGCTTAATAGTAATTATGCTGCTATTAAATGCCGTGAGAGAGAAGTCCTCTTTCAGAAACCTAGAGAGTGTGAGTTTTCCTTTTTCGGGACAAGAGGCAAAACTGTACCACGTGTTGTGTCAGTCATGAAGGCGTAGAAAATGTTGAAGAAAGGTATATATCAAGGGTACCTAGTGAATATTATGAGTACTTAGCTGCCCAAATTGACGGCAAGTGATGTACCTGTCATACGAGATTTTGTTGATGTGTTCCCTGAAGACTTACCGGGTATTCCACCAGATAGAGAAGTAGAATTTTCCATTGACTTGATACCTGGAATGGCACTTGTGTTTAAGGCACCATACAGAATGGCACCAGAGGAGTTGTAGGAGCTAAAGGTGCATATACAAGAGCTGTTGAGCAAGGGATTTATTCAACCCAGTGTTATCATGAGGAGCTCCAATATTATTTGTTAAGAAGAAGGATGGTTCGATGAGGATGTGTATTGATTACCAAGAGCTGAATCATTCGATGGTTAAGAATAAGTGCCCTCTACCTAGAATTGAAGACTTGTTTGATCGGCTAAACTGTGTCTGCGTGTTTTCTAATATTGATTTGAGATCGTGCTTCCATCAGCTAAAGATAAAGGACAGTGATATACCCAAGACAGCATTTAGAATTCGATATGGACACTACGAGTTCACAGTAATGCCATTTGAGTTAACTAATGCTCCGGATGTTTTCATAGATTTGATGAACCGAGTTTTCTGCTCGTTCCTAGACCAATTTGTAATTGTCTTTATCGATGACATATTAGTTTACTCCAAGAATATGGAGTCGTATGAAGAGCACTTGAAAGCTGTGTTGGGAACTCTTCGAAAGGAGAAGTTGTACGCAAAATTTAAGATGTGTAAATTTTGGCTTGATCGGATAGCTTTTCTCCGCCATGTTGTTACTGCTCAGGGTATTGAAGTTGAGCCAGCCAAGGTCAAAGCTGTGATGAATTGGAGTACGCCCTCGAACGTGAATGAGATACGCAGCTTCTTGGGATTGACTGGTTATTATCGAAGATTTATTGAGGGGTTTTCGAAAATAGTCGGGCCGCTGATGTAGTTGACCAAGAAAGGGGTGAGATTTCAATGGACAGATAAGTGCAAAAGGAGCTTTCAAGAGCTGAAAGGGAAATTGATCTCTGCACCAGTACTGTCTATTCCATAAGGTTCAAAACGATTTGTTATATACAATGTTGAATCCAAACTGGGTTTGGGACGTGTGTTGATGCAGCATGGTAAAGTGATTACCTATGCGTCCTGATAGTTAAAGCCGCATGATCAGAACTACTCTACGCATAATCTGGAGCTCACGGTGGTAGTTCATGCATTGAAGATTTGGCGGCATTACCTTTATGGTGGTAAGTGTGAGGTATACACGGATCATAAGAGTCTCAAGCATTTCTTCACTCAGAAGGAACTAAACATGACAGAGAAGATGGCTGGAACTGGTTAAAGATTATAATTGTACTATCTACTACCACCCTGGTAACGCAAATGTGGTTGCTGATACACTTAGCAAGAAGTGTAAAGGACAATTAG
>CAVNYN010284893.1:0-51528 GCA_963692815.1 Nyctanthes arbor-tristis | reverse complement strand
TCATCAAATTGGAACGAGTGGCCTTGAATTCATGCCTGAGTTTCAATAAAAATTGGTTCCTCTTGCTTTACTCATAAATCTTCGAAACAGCCAAGAGAGAGTCACCCATTATATTTGCATAAGAGATTTCAGAAAATTCAGCGCAAATTTTGAAATCCAGAATAATAGTCCTAGATAGAGCGATCTCCTTGCATGTAATTCACAATTTCACACTCCAACTGAAACTCCCTAGCCTTGTTATTCTGATCGTACACCTTTTTTAAGTACTCCCACATTTCCTTTGATGTCTTGTATGGCCTCAAATTAAGAATAATTGAAGGATCAATAGATGCTAAAATCCAAGGCATAATTCTAATATCTTTGATCTGCCACTCAGTTAATTTAGCAGCTTCAATAGGAGTACCATTAGTCCCATCAATATGTCCCCATAATTCTTTGCCCATCACAAATAATTGAAATTGAAATTCCCATGATGAGTAATTTCTTCCAGAGAAGCGAACCCCAAAAACATCAGCACTGGTGTTCGACATTATTCTTTATGCGAATCATAGAACAAAATCTTGTTGATCAATCTAAACCAAGAAAACCCAAGAAGAAGAGCAACACAATTTCTAGAGATTGAATATTCTATTTTCAACCACAAAAAAAAAAAAAAAGAATCGAGGAGGGTCTTTGATTTCTACAAATAAAAGAACTTCAAAGCACTTAAAAGATTTTCTGAAATGGCTTTGATACCATGACAGAAAGTACACAATTTTTATATCCAAAAATGTTCCCCTTCTCATTAAGAGGACCCTTTTCTTATATAGAATTCATTACCAGTCTGTTTATGGTAACTACATTAATTACAATGGTAATTACATCAGTTAGAAGAAATATCTATATACAAAATATATCCTAATTACGATATAATCATGCCATGAATAAGTATGGTAGACTCCTAACTTATATCATCCTATAAATAAGTATGGTGGGTTTCTAATTAATATCATGCCATAAATATGTATGGTAGTCTCTTGATTGATAAATGCCTCAATTTCTTCTTGCACTGTTGCCATCCACAGAGAAGTTTTTTGACTATTTATAGCTTCATGGAAAGTTGATGGCTCTCCATCCTCTATTAATAGATAGTATGCAACATTGCCTCCCATAAGATAATCTGAGTGCCAAGCTGGCGGTCTCTTATCTCGAGTCGACTTTCGGAGTTCTGGAGCTATAGACTTAGCCTATTCTTCCTCTTCGTACTGTGATGCTGCTTCAGAAAAATCTACTTTTTGTTTATTTTCAACCTCAACTTTAGTAGTCTTTGGTGTTTCTTTTGAGGTACTATCATTTTCCTTTTCTTGAAGCTTATCATATGCAAATATTACATCTCTGCTGATAACTACCTTGTAGGCAGTAGGATCTCATAGGCGATACCCTTTAACGCCATCAATATATCCGAAGAAAATGCACTTTCTGGATTTCAGATCCAGCTTTGATGTTTCTTGGGAATTGTACATCACGTATGTAAAACATCCAAATACATGAAGGTGCAAATAATTAGTGGGCTTACCAGTCCACATCTCCATCAGTGTCTTCAAGTCTATTGCTGTTGATAGAGAACGATTTATCACATAACATACGGTATTCACTGCTTCTACCCAAAATCATTTGTCTAGTCCTGTAGTCCTCAACATTGCTCTGGTTCTTTCTAACAATGTCTTGTTCATCCGCTCTGCTATTCCATTCTGTTGAGGAGTAGATGCAACTGTGAACTATCTTTCGATGCCTTCTTGTTTGCAAAATGCTTCAAACTCATTGCTAGTATATTCACCTCCATTAGCTGACCTCAAACACTTGATCCTTTTACCAGATTCAAGTTCAACTTGTGCTTTGAAGATTTTGAAAACTGAAAACACATCTGCCTTCTTCTTGATTGGATACACCCAACATCTCCTCTAATAATCATCTATAAAAGATACAAAGTATCTTGTACCTCCGAGGGATGTAACCGGTGCTTGCCAAACATCAGAATGAACAAGCTCCAAAACATCCTTACTTCTGGCATTCGAATTGCCGAACTTCAACCTGTGTTGCATACTAGTGACGCAATGCTCACAAAAGGATAATGATACCTTTTTGAGCCCCGGAAGAAGCTTTTGTTCAGTGAGAATCTTCAAACCCTTCTCTGACATGTGACCAAGCTACGATGCCACAACATCGTTGATTCCTCTACTGAATTACTCGATGCAACAGATGCTTCTCCTTCTTGTATTGTCTCTCCTTTAAGCATCCACAGTTTAGGAGCTATCTTTTCAGCTTTCATTACAACAAGCGCACCTTTTATCACTTTCATGATACCATTCTCACATTCAATCTTACATCCGAGATCATCTAAATATCCCAGAGATATAAGATTTTTCTTGAGACCTTTCACGTGTCATACCTCTTGGATAGTACGAACTGTACCATCATACATTTTTAGTTTGATGGTACCAACTCCAACAATCTCCAAAGCATAATCATCGCCCAGGAACATGATCCTTCTGAAACTGGCTTATATTGATGAAACCATTCTTTCCGAGATGTCATGTGCCATGTGGCTCCTGAGTCCATAAGTCAAGCATCAGCAAAGCGAGATATGCCTTCTGTAGTTGCTTCGCCATATAGGACTTCACCATCTTCTGAGGTACTTGCGACGTTATCTTGAGGCCTTTTTGTATTATTCTCTACATTCTTCTTATTACTCCAACATTCTTTCTTGAGATGACTTATCTTGCCATAGTTGTGACATCTCTTCTTACTTCTTGATTTGGATCTACCATGACTTTGACTCCCACTAGAACCACGTTCCATTGATCTACCTCTCATCATCGATAGAGCCTCCGCTTGTTGTGAGTTTGCCGACCTGTCCTCCTTATTCTTCCGCCTATTTTCTTCTTCTAAAATAGCGGCCACAACATCCTCAAAGACTAAATAGTCTGAGAGAACATTATTGGTTAGGTTGATGATGAGCTGATCATATGAATCTGGAAGGCTTTGAAGTAGAAGTTCTGCACGCTCATTTACATCTATTTTGTAACCCAACTTTGAGAGGTTAGAAAATAGTGTATTCATTGTGTTGATATGATCCGTCACTGAAGCGGATTCCGCCATCCGAGGAGTGTAGAGTCTTCTCTTTAAGAAGATATTGTTGTGTATTGACTTGGCCTCATATAACTTTGTTAAGGTCTCCCAAATCGCTTTTGCAGTTTGTTTCTCTTTTACACTGGACAAAACTTCATCATGAAGGCCTAGATGTAGATTTGCCATAGCAGTGTTGTTCATCTTCTTCCACTTGCTATCATCTGTAATCTCAGTTGGCCTTTCTCCAATTGCCTCCAGACAATCTTCTTTTGTTAAGATTGCCTTCATCTTCATTTTCCATAAAGAGAAATTATTCCCGTTGAACTTCTCTATTTCAAACTTTGTCGGCATGATTTTTGTTGCTTCTTTACTACTAACTAAACCTCACTATAGCATGGAATTAATAACGAACCTGGAGCTCGGAGACCACTTGTTAGGATCTATTTAGATTCTGATGCTACCTTTTGTGGGGGAAGTTGTAGAACTAGCAAACTTTGCAACTAAAGTTGAAATGAGGAAACTAAAAAAATAGATGAACAATAAACAAGGGGCAAACTTGTAGAATAATTTCAATACTTGCAAAAGGATTAGAACACCTTCTTTCTACACATAAGGAGAACACAATGGATTATTTCTCTCTTATTGTAGGAGAAAACAACTCTATTCTACGAAGGAAAAACCGGAATACACATTTAGGAGAAACCTTTATTTTTTCTCTTTAAAACTCCTCTTTCTCTTCTCTAGGAATAGGCTATGAAAGCTTATGAACTCTTGCCCTATTTATAGAGTTTATTTCTTAATCCCTAAGAAAATTAAACCGTCATAGACAACTCGTGCTTGGTTGTTGCTAGTTATGCGGTCTTCAAGTTCTACTTGAATTCTTCTTCTTCCTTTACAACTCATGCTTAGTTCTCAAGTCCAAGTTTTAACCATTAAGTAATCTTACACCGCCTTTGACTTAGTCAATAGGATTGTTCGATTCGGTTTTGAACTCTTAAGGATAAGCTTTATCCTTTAGCAAGTTGAAGAGTTCGATTTGGATTCGAACTCTTACTTTTCAAAACTTATCTACAAGCTTCTACAAAAGTGGCTTTACTATAACACATACTATATAGTGCTAGATCGGAATTAATATAATTTGCTTATATTATTAGAGGCTCCACATGCATCGTCACTATTTTGTGGCAAACAATTTGCATTTGCTAACCCATTATGGAGCATCAGTTCACCGTATTCGTACATTGTGCAAACCTTTAGCCGTTTCTCTCTAATGCATCTTTAAGGGTTAATCAATAAAATCAGGTCTTTTTAGACCGAGTTTGCAAAATCATGTAAGCAGGCCTTTTTCTCCCTCAAATTTCATGTTTGTGACTGTGAGTGAGTGTAACTATGTGTGACTCGTCGGAATTGAGTTGTGATTTAGAAAAGGAACGAAGGAACGGAAAAAAAAAAGAAAAAAGAAATAATAAGTGGGTTTGAACCACGCTGCCGCATGGTTTGGTTCTGTATTGCAGAACCAATGAGACAGGCAAAGTCGTGCAGTTGCACGGCTATACAACAGCGAATCAGTGCGTTTCTCTTCGATTTTTTGGCATCTTTTCGTGAATCATTGCAATCTTTGACTTCCATATAAATGCCTATTCGTGACAACACTTGAAAATCTATATATTTGGGATGGATTTTTTGAGTTTGTATGAAAGAAAACAATCTTCAATACACAAAAAAATCCCTAAAAGCTTAGGTTGAAATATGGTTCTTAAAGCTCCTATCCCGGTTTCATCTGTGCTTTTAGAATCTGGGTTTGAGACTTGATTAATCCGTGAAAACCATTTGTATTATAGTCTCTAGAGCATCTCTAACTGAGAGGGAGCAAATGTACTTTTGGGACAACGATTTTGGATCATGTTTGAGCCTTTGTTGATGGTTTATGTTCAATGTATTCAGGTTGTTCGATGTTTGTTTTGTTCGTGTTCAAGTTACTGAGGTTTTTTCCATATCAACCATATATTTCCAACATTTGTGACACGTGACGGTCTTCGATTGTGGCTACCTGATTTTTCTATAAATAGGTAATTATATTTAAACTACGAATTTTATTTATGACACCATACTTTCTATGCTTTTTATTAGAAATCATGTAGCACCAGAGTTCTGGTATTATAATGGTACGAGACAGTGACGTAAAATAATATCAAATACTGATGTGAGCACACTATCACCCCTACATATCACATCTTTGACTGATATTATACCACATCATCTGTCATGTGCTACAATTGTGTCAAACGTTTGGTGTTGCATCATTTCTACAAAAAATTTTATTTGCCCACGCATGCATGTTATTATGCATGCGCGCAATACGTGACATACATCTAAGCTACAAGTGTGAGATGCTTGTAGCTTAGATATTTAACACATATGTATACATGTATAATAACATGTATGCGTGTAGGCAAAATAAAATTACTGCCATTTCTACACTTTTTATATTATTATGCTAAAATAGTTACATGTAAAAATCCAATAATAGCCTTCGAGTTATTACTCAAAACTTAATTTTATCCTTTCCATGCGCACGCCACCACTTTTATAACTCTAAGTTGATTACAAATTTTTTCGTTAAATAGAAGAAACGTAAAGTATAAAAATACAATTAAAAAGTGGAACTCAAATTTGAATGGAATTGAGAAACTAAAAGTGAAAGGGTAATGCTACACGTATAGATATATATATATAGTTCTCATTTTAATTTATTATTATGTCAACCGCCAAAAAAATTTTAAATAGACTTTAGATGTTATGATCCATTCTCTCTCTGTCAATTGGAACTTGAAATAAATTGCATGACTCCTTTCGAATAAAGATTCATCTCATTCACCTCCCATACATCTGGCTATATTATGCCGTCAAACATCTGAAAAGAGATCAAACTTATTGGAAAGACTAGTGCATTAAATAAATACTCCGCTCATCCTACAAAAATAGGCCAAGTTTCTATTTTTATTTGTCCCAAATTCTAGCCTATTTATACAAGCGAGGGTAAAGTTAATAATTTCTTTTTCAAATATGTCCTTAGTCTATTTAATGGCTATGTTCACAAAATACAAGAGTGATTCAAATATTGAATAAGGGCATGTTAGGGAAGTAAGTGTAAATTTTGTATTTCCAACAATATTAATCCATATTTCTTAATCTACGTGAAAAAATTAATATGAGCTTATTTTTATGGAACGGATGGAGTAGTTAAAATATGGGTTTGTGGAAAATATCAAAAATTATGATTAATGGTGTTGTAAAACAAATTCCAATCATTGTTGATTACCAATTATTGTAGTACTTAAGAGCGTCCATATTGATAGTGTTAAATTAAGTTATTAGTGGAGTTGTGAGTTTTTTTTTAAAAGATAGTGGAGTTGTCAGTTAATAGTTAAAAAAAACATCTACATTGGTGGTGTTAAGAAAGTTGTTAAAAAAATTTTTTTGAGTGAGTTGTTAACTCTATTGTTAGCTTCAACAACAATTTTAACACTTTGCTAGAATTTAATGTCTCTAAAAAAAATTCTTTTTTATTTATTTAATCAAATTTGACCAATAACTTTTGACAATAATGATACTCATTTATACTTGAATAGATTTTAGTGATTTTGTTTAATACTATCAATATGACACTTTAAAATAATTGTTAAATTTAACTTGCATATGTATTATTTAAGAATAATTTAAAATACACATTAACTTATGTGGATATCTAAATTTAGCTTCGTGCCCGGAGAATTGGAATTGGACGACACATTAGCGGGTTTGTCAGGAATCTCGAAAGTTCTACTTTGAATCTAACTCCACGGTCGTGGTTTACGTTTATTTTCGGTTTTTTTTTTTGTCCCTTTACTAATTAGTTTAGGCTAAGATTGTAAAATGTTTCTAGTGTATTTATCAAATTATATTTTATTTAGTGTAACTAGTTATTTCACTCGTGCATTGCACGGGATGATAATATCAGATAATATAAGTAATTCTCGTGTATATAAAGATGTGTATATAAAGAAAAACAATATAGGTGCTATTCGTAATACGATATATTTCATTTATGGAAATAAAAAATGGTCTACACAAAATAAAAAATAAAAAAATCTAAGAACATTGAAGAAATTTTTAAAGTTTGTATTATACTGCCAGTATATAACGCACTAGAAAATATGTTAAATCCGACAAATATGGCTAGAATAAATGAAGAACGATAATACATGTGTTTATAGTAGAATTTATTGTTTGACCTTTTTTAACACAGATCATAATATTCAGGCCTTTTCAATTTATAACCCTCAAAATATCTATATAAAACTGTCTATGATTGAACACTAATTTTTTCTATAAAATGCACATGTGAATTATTGCCCTGTTTGCTTTTTTTAATTTTATAATATGTATTAGTGATATCTAATTTTTCATAACATACACCTTCTACAGACTAAATATTTTAATATGTTAACATAATTTAATCAACGTTTAAAGAACTAAATCATCTCGACCAAGTCAATTGGAAAAATCGGGAATTGGCTAATACTGAAACTAATACAGAAAACAATCCGATGGTGTGAGATAAAGACGGATACAGTTCACCAGTTCATAAAAAACTTTTTTTAATAATAATCCATTAAAATTTTGAACTTTTTGAAAATTCAAGGCCTATAAGCCAATGCCCTATTATACATAACATTTCTCCAAATATCTTAATATATGTATACATCCTCTATTCTTTTCACTAAATAACCATTGTGGGATTCCCTTTCTATTTCCAAAGTCACATTTTTAATGGCTCTTAAATTATAATACTTAATCATTTACGTGTGTGTAATGAAAAACAATATAAGTGTTACCCGTAATACGATATCTTTCATTAATAAAAATAAAAAATGGTCTATAAAAAAATTAAGGAAAACATTGAAGAAAATTTGCGAATATTGAAACTAAATCGAAAAATAATCTGACGGTGTGAGATAAAAATAGATACGGTTCACCGGTTCACAATAAACTTTTTAAAATAATCATCTGTTAAAATTTTAAACTTTTTGGAAACTCAAGGCCCATAAGCTAATGCTCTATTATGCATGACTCTTCTCTAAGTAGTTTAATATAGGCATACATCCTCAATTTTTCACTAAATAACTAATGTGAGATTCCCTTTCTATACTCAAAGTCACATTTCTTATAACCTTTAAACTATAATATTTGATCGTCTATGTGTGTGTAAAGAAAGACAATATATGTGCTACCATAATATAATATCTTTTATTAATGAAGATAAAAAATGATCTACAAAAAAAAATTGAAGAAAACGTTGAAGAAAATTTGCGAATACTGAAACTAATCTAGAA
The DNA here is from genome assembly GCA_963692815.1 of Nyctanthes arbor-tristis. Lineage (NCBI taxonomy): Eukaryota > Viridiplantae > Streptophyta > Magnoliopsida > Lamiales > Oleaceae > Nyctanthes > Nyctanthes arbor-tristis. The sequence continues at coordinate 43,045 of CAVNYN010284893.1, read as the reverse complement.
AACAATTCGACGGTGTGAGATAAAGATGGATAATGTTCACATGTTTACAATAAACATTTTTTCAATAATGATCTATTAAAATTTTAAAGTTTTTTGAAGTTCAAGGCCCATAGTTAAGGTCATATTATACATAATTCTTCTCCAAGTTGTTTAATATAGACATTAGATCCTCAATTCTTTTTACTAAATAACTAATGTGGGATTTCATTTCTATTTCCAAAGTCATATTTTCAATGGCTCTTAAAAAAATGAATAAAATTTCAACCTTTTTAAGCGATACAAATCAAAAAATTATAAAATCAAATATTCTTTTTTCACATTATTTTCTGTAAAAACTAATTTATTTCAATTATTTAATTAAAATTGGTCCGATAACTTTGAACTGTTAGTATTTCTGATTCGAAGATGGGCCTGGTTTTCTGGACATTTGTGAATACCGGAATCAATCCGGAAAACAATCTGACAGTGTGAGATAAAGACGGATATAGTTCACAATAAACTTTTTTTCAATAATAATCTATTAAAATTTTGAACTATTTGAAAGTTTACGGCCCGTATGCCAAGGTCTTATCATGTATAATCCTTCTCTAAGTAACTTAATATAAGCATATATCATCAATTCTTTTCACTAAATATACAATGTAGGATTCTTTTTCTATACTCAGAGTCATATTTTCGATTGCTCTTAAAAAAAGAACAAAATTTTGAATTTTTTTAAACAGTAAAGATCGAAAAATAAAAAAATTGAATGTTCTTTTTCCATATTATTTTAGGCAAAAATTAATTTATTTTAATTATTTAATTAAAATAGGCCCGGTGTCCTGGAACCGTTAGCTTTTCTGGTTCAATGGCCAGTCTGATTTTCTGAACATTTGCGAATACTGAAATCAATCTGGAAAACAATCGGACGGTATGAGATAAAGACGGATACGGATCACAGGTTCACGATAAACTTCTTTTTAATAATTATTCATTAAATTTTGAATTTTTTGGAAACTCAACGCCTATAAGTTAATATTATATTATTAACCATTCTCCAAGTAACTTAATATAGGTGTACATCCTTAATTCTTTTTTACTAAATAACCAATGTGAGATTCCCTTTATATGCCCAAAGTCAAATTTTTTATGACTCTTAAAAAGGAATAAAATTTTAACATTATTTTAGGTAAAAATTAATTTTGTTTTCAATTATTTAATTAAAATCAGTCTGATGACCTTGAACTGTTAGCTTTTTCGATTCGATGACAAGTCTGATTTTCTGAACAATGGCGAATATTAAAACCAATCCGGAAGTTATCCGACATGTGAGATAAATTGAAACAAAAAAAACTAAGAAAATCAATCGAAAATAAAATTCCTTAAGATAAGGAGTAGAAATTTTAAATGTAGAGTGAGAGAGATTTGAAAAAGTTCTTAGATAGAATGAGTTCTATTGGAGGAAAGAAGGAAGATGTGGATAAAAAAAGAGAGATATTTTTAAATAAAATGAAATCTGATTTGGTTAATGAAATTAAAAATTGAAAAATATAGTGATAATATAAAAAAAGGAAATTGAAAAAAAAAAGGAAATGAAAGATAAAAAAAGGGGAATCTATAAATTAGTAATAAATTAAAAAGGTAAATAAAATAAAAATGTAAAATAGAAATCAATGGCCAAGATTAGTAGATTAAACTAACGGTCAAGATGAGATATCCCGATTTAGCAAATATTTTTGGAAGGGAAAAAGTGAAATGGAAACTGTTGATATCAAATTTAGCCTTTGACTCAACAAACGATATTTGTATTCGCGGGAAATTTGTATTTGAATTTGGCTTGTGCAGTTAATGTGCAAAAGCCTACTCGTCAGGTCGCAACGTCGGATTGGGGCACTGTGAGCTTCGCTAGCTTAGCGCCCTGAACCGCAGGGACACAAGAATGGATATTTGCCTCGAAGGTTGCTGAAACGGGCTCCTTATGACTGGTGGTCGCTTGGTCACTAGGCCATTAAATTGGATAAGCCTCTTAGAGCCAGCTCCCAAGACCTTACAACCGTTGACCATTGTTGACTTTTAGCATTTTGCGACCTAGTAGCTACAAAATGCCCCCTCAAGGTCGCTGTTTCTGACCTTCAGAGTTAGTGGCCTTGAAGTTTTGCTAATAATTTCCTTCAAATTTTTACCGCTCGAAATTAGACTCTTTGAATTTCGAAATGGTTGGGACGACGCATTTAACCACGTGTCACTCTTTTGGTGGAATGGCGTGTTTCAGAGACTTAAAGGCGGTAATTATTAATTTGATTGTTGCATTTTCATCTCCCAATGCATTGCGCAGCCATCGCACCATATCCAACCTTATTTATACTCTTCTATTCGCCTCCATTTTCTCCTGCATTTCCTATTTCACTTTCCAGAAACGCTTCTATCTTCGAGGGATTCTCGCTTTCTAAGGTAATTCTTCTTTGAAGTTCCTGGGATTTCTTTGGGTAGCCATAGATTTAGCGAAATGATGTCTGGAGAAAGGGAGGTCTCTCGAGTGAGCGTTGGCCGATCAGATCGGAAGAGCACACGTCTGGAAGTCTCGGTTAAGTGGGAGAAGAGAGATGAAGAAGGAGAGGAGGAAGAAGTGGAGGCAAGCTCTAGTGGGCGTCCTCCGGCGGCGGTGGTGTTGGATAAGGGCCTATCGTGGTCAGCCAAGGACATCCCCTCGCAGGTAGAGGAAGGGGATTTACCTCGTTCGTCGCCGATACTGTGTATCGGGGTGATGTGGTGTTGTGGCTTCCTTATGAAGGGAAGAGGGCCCATAATCCTCCGCTGGGGTGCGTCGCTGCGAACATAAAGATGTTTCAGGCCGGGTTCAGGGTCCCCATTCCCAAGCCTGTGACCTGGTTGTTGCAATTCTAGGAGTTGCCCCCGCGCAGATTCCATCAATAGGGTGGAAGACCATAACAGGAGTCTTTGCCTTATGGCAGCGCAAGGGCTGGAGATTCCCTAGCCATGTGGATTTTGACTCCTATTACTTGTTGAAATCCTCTCCTTCTAGAGGGACAGGTTGGTTCTATGTGGCTGCTCGCCCAAAATCGGGAGCCCAACGCCTTTTAGGCAATCTGATAAATGGGATACCAGACTCAGTCCCAGAATGAAAGGAGGGCTGGTTCTGGGTAGGAGGCAACTAGAGGACCCCACCGACCCTAGACCATGAGGATACGAATGTGGCGACCAGCTATGTGAACACTCGTAAGTAGCAACCCAGCGAACTTTTTTCTAATTTGACGAGCTAATACTTATTTTTCTCCCTTTTGTTTTAGGAGTCGATAGGTCGCCACGTAAAGGGCCTAACCAACGAGGATACCTTGATCGAGGTTGGTCTCTCATCACCGAGGTCAAAACGTAGCGACCACAGTCCAAACAACAGTAAGTTGCAAACGTACTATGGATTTGTTTGTGTCTGTATGGCGACCTGACACATGCTTTTTCTTGTTCTAGGCCAGGGAAATCGCCAGGAAATAACTCAAGAGATGAGTTCCGCAGAAGAAGTTGTCTTTGCTTTGGAGAAGAAGGAGCAAAGGAAGAGACTTCGTGAGAAGGCCGCGGGCAAGCGGGCCACTAAAGAGGCTGAGCTTGCAGCTGCTGATTCCTCTGCCAAGCAACAGAAGGCTGCTCCCTTGCCAACTCCCCATAGCTCCTCTCTTACCTCCCTGCCCTGGTTACGATGTCAGGCGGGGAGAGAACACCGATTCAGGAGAAAAGGGGTTCTGGACCTACTGGTGGACAACCTGTTTCTCCCAGTTAAACAAAATCGTCGGGCCATGCTGGATGGAAAAAAATGAAAGATAAGAGGCCTAAGGCTCTTCTCAGTTTCAACCTCTCGAAGAGGCCGCTTGAGACCGTTCCAGAGGGGCTGCCTGGGAATCTCGGCGATGCTATAAGCACATGGCCAGGAGCTGGTTGAAGATGTGGGAGAAGTATGCCAACTCCATGTCGCTTACCAAGATCCTCCAAGCTAGTGCAGCTATGCGAGGTCGCTCGGCTGTCTTGGACCAGCATGCGGAAGCTCGTGTCTATAAGATAATCTAGGACACGAAGAAGCTGACCAAAGAGGCGGACTTAGCCGCCAAGGCAAAAGAGGAGGCCGAGTTGTGCTGAAGGAAAATAAGCAGGATTTGGCAGTTTCGAAAGACGAGGCCGCCCTATTGAGAAACGACCTAGAGGCATCTAGGAAAAAGATTGAAGAGCTCAAAAGCACGTTGGCGACTGAAAGGTCGAATCACAAGTAGGCGCTGAGGAAGGCTGAGAACAAGGATGCGTCCAGGGAACTGATTGGCTACAAAGTGGCGGTGACCAAGTACAAAAGCTCAGAGGAGTACAAGCAAGCCAACTTCGAGCTGTATTACGAGATGGCTAATGGTGGTCTTCAAGATGTCATAACGATCTGGCCTTAGTACGATCTCGATTTCCTCAAAGAGCAAGTAGCCAAGCTCAAACACGACTGCGGCTACGAGACCTCTAATGATGCCGAGGTTGAGGCTCCTACTACTAAAGAGGTCGAGGTCCCTACTCCGGGAGACCAGGCCTGAAGCTTCACCCTCTTTTATTTTTTCTTTTTGAGATCTCCTTGTACTTATGAAATGAAAAAGTTTTTATACAACTGTTTGTTCGTTTAAATTGACTTGGCTTACACTGTACAATGCCTTTGGATAAATCCACAAACCAAAGTGTTAAGATGTATAACCAGAAGGTCGTTCTAATTTAGGTAACGTACAATGGATTCCAGTGTGGATTTTGTGCCAAGTATGAGGCCGTTTAACAAGAGGCTTTAACTAGAAGCTTGTTCTAACTTCAGTCGGATAACCCATTAACGCAAGTGTTAGGTCGCTAGTCGAGGGCTCGCCATGACCTTATTCACGTGACTGTTAACTTGTATGTGAGGTTACTGACTGAGAGCTTACTTCAGTTGTTTCTCGTGTTGATAAGTCAAATATATTTCAGACAAGTGTAAGGTCGCTGGCAGGAAGCTTGTTCCTGCCTTGGTCGCTTTAACCCTTACTTAGTCGTAGATTTGTCTTATTCGAGGTCGTAGAAAAATATAGGCGTGATGCTTTAAACGAACTAAATAGATGTAAATGAATTATTTAATTTATTGAGCACAGTCTGCTAGTTCAGGGCGCAAGGTTTTCAGAGTTGATACCCAGCTATTGGCAGTATTTCTTCAGGTGTTCTGCATTCCAAGGGTGCATCAACTCATTCTCTTACATATCTTCGAGCTCGTAAGCCCTATTTAGCAGGATTCGCTTGACTCGGTAGGGAACTTCCCAACTGGGTCCCAGGGTTCCTAAGGCCGGTTCTTTAGTGGAGAGGAACACTTTGCGCAATACTAGGTCTCCCACTTTGAAGCGGCGTACCCTGACCTTGGTGTTGTAAAACCTGGCACACTTCTGTTTATATGATGTATTTCTGATCTTAGCCAACTCTCTTCTTTCAGCAATGAGGTCGAGCTCGTTGGTAAGGCACTTGTCGTTCCCTATTTCATTGAAATGTGCTACCCTGGAAGGAGAGACATCTAATGTGGCATCCCAATTCTTTTTATTTTTCCATTTCATGTAATAGATTAAAAATATAAGGGTCAAATTAAAGATGCACGCAAAAATTAGGATTAAAAGGGAAACAAGAATTAAGTTATAAAAAAAGAATGGCAACGAAATGCTCCTGAGAATTCTCGTGTAATGGGCCAATTCCAATGTAATGTATACTATAATATAATATATATATATATATATATCACATAAACCAAATCAAACAAACAAACAAAACAAGAAAAAAAAAGAAAGAAGAGAGAAAGAGGGCCAAAGCTATCTGCAACTTTTTGAAAAAAAGGGGAAATTTGGATAATCTTAAGGAAAAGAAGAAGGGCAAATCCAAGAAGTAAACTAGTAAGTATTCTTGGTCTTCAACCTTTGAATTTATATAAGTTAAAGAATATGGGTTTTATAGAAATTTTAGGAACATTTAATAGTAGGCTATAATTTTATTTAATACATGTTTTAAAGGCATCAAATAGTCATTAGATTATGAAACTTGAGGTTCTAGATGTTAGAGAGAAAATTTATGGTGGATAGTATAAGATGGGAATTTATATGGTGGGAATAAGTTGAGATTATTACATAAGTTAGTATTATGGTTTCAAAGAGTGATATTGTATTGTGGCAACGGACAAATTTGATGAAGTTGAAATTCAATTAAAGAAATTAATGACTTAATATTTAATAATAAATGTGAAAATTTATTTAAGCCTAAGAACTAGTGTTTAAAAGATTAAGAGTTAGTGTTATTTGTTACTTTAGTAGGCATTAAATCAATATTTGATTATGGAATTTAAGGTTCTTGGTGTCATATTATGAAATTATGGTGGCTAGTAATAAGATGAAATTTTAAGTGGAAGAATAAGTTGAAGTTTTCTATATATAAGTTGGTATTATGACTTGATGTCATAATATCACGGTAATTGAGGAATTTAATGAAGGTTATAATGGATATGTAAGTAATGAATGTCATAATATTTAATGACAAATGTGGGAATTGTTAAAGACAAAGAGTTAGTATTTAAAGGTGAAGAATTATTGTTAGTTTAGTGGATATTAGACTTTAATATATGATATTAGTACAATTTGTTTTAGATGGGATAAAATCTAAGATAATTATAAAAGGAAATAATTATATGTCAAATTGGAGAATAAAGAAATCTTGGGAACTTAATGGAATAGAGAAATTGTAATTCGAAAAACAAATTTTATGTTGCTAAAAGAAAATTCATGTTGATAAACATTTGTTTAACTACAAGATTTCTAACTAGTAAATCAAATTACAAACAAATAAATGAGAACAAGTATAAGTAGAAAAGTGTAGTCCAAAAGGAGACTCATATTGACACCATTTATTGAACTAGAAAATGAGGGTTTAGATAGTTTAAAAGAATAGAAAATTTATATTATGTAGATAGGTTTCATCTTGCTCCACATAGTGTTTTAGAAAATTTTCACCATTTAGAAAGAAATAAAGGAAATGAAGTTAATAAAAGTTGAAGGAAAGAGTAAATAAAATGGATTATTAATTAAATTGCTCATGTTCTATTTCAGGAGTCACGGAAGAAGTCGCAAAAGCCTATCAACCAAGTTAAATCACATATATATAGCCATTGAGTGGAATTTTCTCAAATCTCTTGTAAATGAAATTTATTATGTTTCGATTATATGTGATGATGTGAAGTTTATGATAAAAATGTTTTATGAATATTTTGAAAGTTTTTCTCTTATTCAATAAATTTATGGAATTTGAAAATGTGATGTTTAAGAATTTTCGAGATGCATGATTTGAAATTTTCCTGAATTGTATCCTATGTTTATGATCATGCCGCCTACGGGCGAAGGGGCCTATGGCTCAAGCTGACCAATGACCGCCGCCCAGGCGAAGGGGCCTATGTGCTAGCTATGGCTCAAGCTGTTCATTGTGCCGCCTAGAGTGAAGGGGGCATGAGGTACCTGTGGCCCAAGATGGTGTCTACACGAGTATGACTTGATATCATGATTATGAAATGTTGGATACACTTTGGGGGAAAATTCTATGATAGTATTGAAGTGAAACGATTCTCATGATATTCGCTCATTGCAATGACTTTATGAATGTTTGATCCAAGATGAATTTCCCATGATTTGCTTGGATGAATATAAAAGTGACAAATGTGTTCTGCTTAAAAGTATAACAGTTTTTTTTTTAACATTCCACTCACTTGGCGTTAATGCTCACGAAAATACTTTTCAATGTTTCCCCTTTGAGGTATTAACTGAAGTTTGAGCAACATTTGAGGTCCATTCTGGATACGAGCCTTTTGACAAGGTCGGCATGATCAACTAGAAATGTAACAAAGAAATATGTTTTGATGTGCTTAAATGCATTTTGATATGTTGACATGCTTATGTATATTAAGAAGAAAAGAATAAGGCTAAAATACTTTTGAATGTATATCTCTATGTAAAGTTTATTATGTTATGATATACGTTTGACTTGTTGTGTTGGGGTGGTCGGTGGAGGTCTTGAATGGTGTTGGAGTATGGCTTTGGTGCAATTCTTGTCATGCAGGGCGGTTTATTCATAAAATAGGGGAGATGCTGTCAAAATTTTTAGGAAATTTTAATAAGTCAATGAGCCTTGGCGATGAATTCTAACTCCTAGTTAGAATTTATCGTCGGCGCACGTCACATTTCTAGTATATTAGAGATACTAGGGGTGGGGCATGTCATCTAACTCTATGGGGACCATTGCCTTAGTTCCGTATATGAGAGATAAAGAAGTTTCACCGGTCGAAATTCGGCAAGTTGTTTGATAGGACCACAAAACTGCAGGTAGCTCTTCGGCCCAACTTCCCTTTAGGGCCTCCAAGCGCTTTTTTAATGTCCGTTAGATAATCTTATCGACCGCCTCAACTTGTCCGTTAGCTTGCCAGTGATGTGGGGTAGAGTAGAAATTCTTTATGCCTAATTCTTCACAAAACGTTCTGAATCTTGTGTTGTCAAATTACTTGCCGTTTTTCATGACTATGGCATTTGGGACCCCAAATCTACATACAATTGACTTCCAGATGAAGCTTGTTGTTTTCTGCTCCGTGATAGTGGCCAGTGCTTCGGTTTAGACCCATTTTGTGAAATATCGACCGCAATGATAGCGAACCGAGTTCCTCCTTTACCTTTCAGTAGAGGGCCATTGAGATCTACCTCCCCACTTGGCAAAAGGCCATGGCCCTATGACTTAGGTTAGCTGTGCTGGCGGGCTCTTGATGAAGGGGGCGAACCTTTGGCATTTATCGCAAGCTTTGGCGAAGTCAATTGCGTCTTTCCTGACTCTAGGGCAAAAATATCATTGCCTTAGTATTTTATGTGCGCTTGTCCGCCTGAGTGGTTGCCGCAAACCCCAAAATGTACTTCTTCCAGTACGGCTCGTGCTTCCGTAGGTGTGAGGCATTTTAGCAGTGGCCCGATGAAGCTTCTTTTGTATAGCTTTCCATAAATGAGTGAGAATTTGACAGCCTAGTGTTTGAGCTTTTTAGCTTCCATGCCGAGGAGGCCACTCCCTCCTTTAGGAATTGGATGATAGGATCGATCCAGTTACTAGTCTGGTTTATCTCTGCTGTTCCTGCTTTGTCGATTGATGAGGTCGCTAGTTCGCCGATCGGGATGCTTTGGAGCTCGATTGCTCTCTTGTTGGTTGCAAGCCTTGCTAAAGCATCGCCGTGACTGTTTTCGGCTTGAGGGATTCACCTTATTTCAAAATGATCCAGACCCCCCAGTTCTTCCACCAGCCTGTTCTAATATTGGGAGAGTTTTTGCCCTCGCACCTCGTAAACTCCACTTGTTTGGTTTACAATAAGTTGGGAGTCACTCTTGATGATCAATCTTTTGACACCCATTGATTTTGCCATGCTAACCTCTACCAAAACTGCTTCGTATTCCGCCTTATTATTAGTAGCGGCAAAACCAAATTTGACAGCTTGGCAGTAGTAATTCCCTGTAGGGCTGATCAAAACACTTCTGGCTCCAGCAGCATGGCTTGTGTAGGATCCATTGGCGTATAGTTCCCAAGCTAAGCGTTCTATGCTGCCGGGGTTGGACTCAATGGGCATAAGCTCAACTATAAAGTCGGCCAGGGCTTGGCCTTTGATGGCCGTCTTTGGCTTGTAGTTAATGTCATACTGGCTGAGCTCAATAGACTATTTGACCAAGCGACTTGAGAGGTCGGGTTTTTGAAGGACCTGTCTCAGGAGAGCGTTGGTTAAGACATTGATTGTATGCTCAAGGAAATAGGGCCGGAGTTTCTTCGAGCCAATCATGAGGGTGCATGCGAGCTTTTCCATAGACGGATATCTGAGCTCTACGTCGTGCAAAGCATGACTCACATAGTATACTAGGAGCTAGGCCGCTCCTTCTATTCTTACCAATATCGCACTGATTGAGGACTCTGACACGACCAAATACAGGGACAGCATTTCCCCATCAGCCGTTTAGATAATAAGGGAGGAGAAGAAAGGTGTTCTTTCAGCTTTGTGAAAGTGACTTGGCACTCCTCTGTCCATACAAATTCTTTCAATCTTTTAATGGCCTCGAAAAAGGGCTTGCATTTATTCGTTGACCGTGACGCAAAGCGATTTACTGCAGCAATTTGCCCTGTCAGGTGCTGGACCTCCTTTACCGACTTCAAGGGCTCCATATTAAGGATTGCCTTCACCTTCTCAGGATTTGCTTCGATTCCCCCCCCCCCCCCGCGATTAACTATGTATCCTAAGAATTTGCCTGAGACTACTCCAAAAGAGCATTTCTTTAGATTGAGCTTCATTTTGTAGCTTCTTAGAACTTGGAACATTCTGGAGAGGTCCTCAATATGTTGCTCAGCTCGTAGGCTTTTGACAAGCATGTCATTGATATATACTTCCATGGTCTTACTGAGCTGACTCTTGAACATAGAGTTTACCAGTCACTAATAAGTTGCTCCAGCATTTTTCAAATTGAACGGCATCATCTTGTAGCAATAAAGTCTTCTGTCTGTTACAAACGAGGCGTGCTCCTTGTCCCCTGGGTGCATGGGAATTTGATGATATCCCGAATAAGCATCCATGAAACTTAACAGCTCGTGCCCAGCCGTAGCGTCGGCCATCTAGTCGATTTTGGGTAGGGGAAAGCTGTCTTTGGGGCAGACTTTTTTCATATTTGTGAAGTCGATGCAAATTCTCCAAGCGCCGTTACTCTTTTTAACCATAACGGGATTGGCTACCCATTGAGGATATAGCGCTTCTCTTATAAATTTATTTCCAAGAAGTTTGTCCACCTCTTTGGCCAGGGCCTCATATCTTTCACCGTTGAGGGGTCGTCTTTTTTGTTTTACGGGCTTGACTGTAGGGTCGACGTTGAGTTTATGGCACACATGTTTGGGATCAATGCCCTCCATGTCTTTGTGGACCCACGCAAAAACATCCAGGTTCTGTTTTAAGAATTAGACAAGTAATGTTCTCAGTGGCTCCTTCAGCCCTGCCCCAATTTTGAGTTCCACTTCCGGCCTATCGTCACTTAGTCTTATGGTCTCAAGCTCATCACCTGGGCAGACTTGCGCCTCAGAATTACCGACTCTTAGATCCTTCTAATGGACGTTTCATGTTTGTGCATATTCCGGGTTGAGTTTTGGCGATGTATGCTGGTCTCCTCATATGGTCGCAGTTCCTCGAGTGGTGGGGAACTCCGTGACGTGATGAAATACCGAGGTCGTTGCTTTAAGCTCATACAGGAGGGGTCACCCGAGTAAGGCATTGTAGCTTGAAGGGGCGTCTATAATAAGGAAGTTTGCCAAAATTTTTCTCTTACGGGGGTTGTCCCCTAACTCGACGGGGAGCGTGGCATGACCTTTGGCTTTTATTTGGTCTCTGGTGAAGCCTAACTTCATAGGGCCGTACATCTCTAGGGTATATCTTCATCTGTTGGAACGTCTCCCAATAGATAATGTTCGCAGTGCTGCCATTATCTACCAGGGTTTTCTGAACTTCGACCCCTGACGCTGTCATGGTAATGACCAGGGCACTCACATGGGGGTTTGGTTGGTTGCTGACAACCTAATGGCAAGGGGAGAAAGAACTCACTCAAGAGGAAAAAAATGTTTCTCGGGTGAGTGATAGGAGATCTGGGTCTTTCGTACGAGACCTCGCCTCTGTCTCCTATAACCATCCGCGCCAAGGTATCCGATGCTGAGCATGCAGATCTCAGTGGGAGGTCAGTTCTTAGGAGGTTGGGTTTCGAGGTCTGCTAAGGGATGAGCTTGTCATTCCAACCCTTGGTGATCTTCCCAAGTATCCCTGTCCAATCAGTCGTTCGATCTCCCGTCTTAGGTGCCTGCAGTCATTTGTGTCGTGCCCCACGGCCCTGTGGTACCTATAGTATTTGGATTGGTCTGCATTTTTCATTCCCCCTCTTACGGTTTTTGCCTCAAGCAAGATCGGGTTTCCCCTTAGAAGGTCGAAGATGTATTCTGCAGAATGCTAAGGACTGTAATTGGCTCAGGAATGGTGGAAGGTTTTTTGTCCGTCCTTCGGCTGGAAACTTCTTTTACCCCGAACTGTTTTTGTTCGAGGTAGTTTAGCCATTTTCTCAATTGACCCAGCTCGTAGGTTTGTTGAGAGACTGGCTGGTGACCTTGAAGAGATCTCCAGGAGAGAGCTCACTGCGTGTTGGCCAGGACAAGCGAGCGTCAGGCTCTTTCTCCTTTGTCTGTACTTATTCAGTCGTTGTGGTTCAGGCGAACTCAGCCTTCTATGCCCTTGTCGGGGCTGGGGGCCCAACCTTGTGAAAACACTGCCCCCAGCTATTCTTTCTGACTTGTGTTGTTGGGAAGTTGGAAGGTTACGTTGTTGTAGCTGCTGCACTTCCTCGGCGAACGCTTCCACTTGCCGCTGAAGGGCTTCAATTTCTGTAGCTGCCGGCGGCCGTGAGGGACTGGCACTGGCCGTGCCTTGGTTCTTTTGAAACCCAGGAGGCAATCTAGAATCACTGCTTCTTGTTCTTTGGCTTCCTGAACGTCTTCCACTCATTTTCTTTCGATGGGAGTCTTTTACACAGCTTTTAGTAGATTTCCCACAGACGGCGCCAATTTGTTGATATCAAATTTAGCCTTTGACTTAACAAACGAGATTTGTATTCGCGGTATTTGAATTTGGTTTGTGTAGTTAATGTGCAAAAGCAAGGGATGTTTGTAATGAATAGAAGAGAGTAAATGTGCCAAAGACAAGAAGAATGAGATTTTTCATATGTTTTTCTTTTTTCCTAGCTTTGTTTACGCTATTTATAGTGCAAACTTTCCATTTGCACGGGAACAATGATTACATGCATTTAATACTAGGCCTATACGAATGACCTATGAGTCATGTCAGCTGGAATTTGACCTCTACTTTTTGACTAACGACTATTTAGATCATGTGTGGGGCCGTGGCCATCACCTTACATTCAATGCTAAAATCCCATCAACCGTAAGCGATAAAGTACCTCATGTAGCTTCCCCAGCAAATGCTTAGTTGTCCTACTCGTCAGGTCGCAGCGTCGGATTGGGGCACTGTGAGCTTCGTTAGCGTAGCGCCCTGAACCGCAGGGACACAAGAATGGATATTTGCCTCAAAGGTCGCTAAAACGGGCTCCTTATGTCTGTTGGTCGCTTGGTAGCTAGGTCGTTAAATTAGATGAGCCTCTTGGAGCCGGCTCCCAAGACCTAACAACAGTTGACCGTTGTTGTCTTTTAGCCTTCTACGGCCTAGTGGGTACAGAAACTATCTTGCTTTTAAGTATATATATAGATATAGATATATATATATATGTATGTATATATAGATTATAAGTGTGGTGTGATAACCAAAATTCGTAGTAATAATATAATTAGAATAATACTATTTATCTAAACTGGAAATTCCAGTTTAGTTGTCATTTCCTTATTGGTCATTAATTTAATGACGACCTCTATATATTTATGCATATATACCCAAGATGCTAACTAGACCGGAGATGTTTAAATAAATAGCATCACTCAATAATTATTCAAAAACATATCGGTATTTGTCAAGAAACCTATCCTTTTTTTTTATTTTTTGGAACTGGAACCGGTTGGAAAGTCCAAACCCAAGCTATAATTTATTGATATTAAAAAGCACTATACAAAAGAACGGAGGATTGAGCCTCACCTCCAAGAAGGAAATTAGAAAATCACATACTCACCCACTTTACAAATCCTCAACCGAGACTATCATGCATGCATCAAGGAACCTATCTTTGATTTAGAGGTAATTGTCTAAAGGCAAAATCCCAAAGCTATTTGAGATGGAACAAACTTGAACTTCAACCATATACAATACGTAACAATGTACTAAAACACACTTTCAATACCAAGTAGTATAAGAACATGAAACAAATTGAAAGTCGATACTTGTGCCTAAACTCTGCCTACAATTTGCGGAGAATTAACGGCACACCGTACTGAGGTTGAAGTGTTATGACCGAAAAAGGAGCGTGAGCATAAGACGGAGAGAGTTCAAAAGAATAGTTATGTAAAATCATCGCCAGTGCCATCTTTGCTTCTAACATAGCGAAACTCTGTCCGATGCATATACGAGGTCCCCAACCAAACGGAAAATACAAGAATTGTTCCTTGGTTGCCTTTGAAACTCCTTCACTGAACCTCTCTGGCTTGAATTCCTTTGAATCATCTCCCCATATTTTGCGGTCGTGGTGTAATAAGATCGTTGGCAGTAAGAGCTGCACCCCGGCAGGTAGGAACACATTTCCAAACACGGCTTCTCTTTGAGTGATTCAACTGAGCATGGTTACGGGTGGATATAATCTCAGAACCTCGTGAAAAATCATCGTTACCTATCAAAAAATGATGGGACATGGAAATCTTAACATGAAGATTATACTTCCTTTATATAAAGAAGGTAAACCATGAGCAATACTTACGATTTTCAGGCGGTTTAAGTCATCAAAACTCAGTTTTTCTTTACCAATAAGGCGTAAGATCTCTTCTCTTGCACGGACTTGCCAATCCGAATGCTTGCTTAACAAAACCATCGTCCAAACAAGCAAGGACGAAGTCGTCTCTTGGCCAGCAAAGTAGAAAAGTTTGCACTCTTCAATGACCTCTTGCAAAGTCATCCCGTTCTTGCTCCCATATTGCTGGATTTCCTCGAGATTCGATTGTAATAAAATACCTAATTAATCATCAGAAATAGCTTTACCCTGCTCCATTGCCTTTATCCTCTTTCTAATTATGTTCAATACGGATGATTCAACTTCTTTCGCGATTCCCTTCATTTGTCTATTAACTTTCATGGGCAGAAACCTACGGAAAATTAAGGAAAAGAAGTTATCAGATTGTTTTGTGCTGTTACAAACTTCAAATGGGTAGGAACCGATGAAGAAAAAGCTAGAGAATTAACCTCCATCCTGGGATAATGAATGAATTTCTTGCTTGTGTCATAACCTCGACTAGTTCAGTTTGAAGTTCGAATATCTTTCTACCTTCTTCATACTTACTGCCAAATGCGGTATGTGAAATTGCATCGCTTGTCAGAGTTTGAAGATGAGGCCACAGATCTAATTCATTCGATCCTTCATCGGATACAATCTTCTCCCATTTGTTCAACGTCTCACAGCAACTAAAGTAAAACGATGGAAGCATATGCTATAAAGAAAGCATGTGAAGGCTGTTAAAATCCTATCCACACTGATAAGAAATCTAGAAAATGTATACGAGATCAACTTGATGAGAATTATTACCTTTAGTTGCTCAGAGTGAAAAGCAGGATTGATCAGTTTCCGATGCTTAGCCCATTTATCTGCTTCATAGGTTGCTAGTCCCTGGACGAGCAATTTAGTTACCGGAGGAGAGGGCGGCTTCTGAAAAACATAGTTTTTCGACAGAACCTCTCTTATAATTTCTGGATCCATGATAAGTGCTGCAGGCGTTGGCCCGAACCAGATAAAGGATTTCTGACCTGGAAGTTATAGACATCAGTATGATGTGCTCGACTTACTCTTAGATTGTCAAATAACTTGACACAGTCAAGCGAGGTGACGGGGAGAAAAAAACTACTATAACAACCGAACGGCAAGGGTGGTATTTTCCTATACAAACATGTTCATACAATGAAAAAAGATCCGCCAAGACCCATGTGATCTAATAGCATCCGAGTGTGTTTCCATACCTGTAACATAATAGTTAATAAGAAAAAAAAAAGGCAAAAGAGAAAAAAAACACTAAAGAAGATCCAACAATTAATTTGGAAAGAGAGTTTCTCTTAAAACATCTCTGCTGCAGATAATTAGCCATTTTCTAGCATGACTAAACAAGACATAGCTAGCTAGCTCGATTTCGATTCGATTAGTGATTCTTACTAAAATCAACACTACAAATTCCAGAACACAATTTCTTTTCCCTCATTCCAGAGAGTAAACGTACATACTCATGAGTCTTTCAGAAAAAAAGGAAAAACATACATAATCACGAAATTATAAACATAGTACACAGCTTAGTACCAACTATTGGAGTAGAGAGAACCAATTTTTCTTTCCTTTTTTTCCCCCTCCCCTGAGGAACTGTAACTTATTCATTAGAAGCATCATGATCGAGTACATCCAAAATAAAACTGAGGGGGCTTTCAAGCCACTTCCTGGAGTCTGACATGAACCAGTTACCCTAGAAAGACAGTGAGCTAACTGGTTCGCAGATCTCCGAATACGTGAAAAGTGAACATGATTTAAATAATTAAATCTAACAAAAGCGAGTGACAATATTCAATAAGAAGTAAAAAATGTGAGTTTATCTTTCGAGGAACCTGGAAGAGCTTGATACACACGCCACTAATGCATCCATCTTGACAGTAACTCGTTTTAAGAACTCTTGAACTTGTATATAGCTATGTGGTGGAATCTAACTGCAAGAATACATGCATACCATATATGCTCTACTTTTAGGTGCGAGTAAGAAATAAAACCTCCCTTACATTCTGTACTGCATAGCTATAGTAGTGAAATTTGACCATAAGATAGGAATGGACGATGATTCATGAAAGTGTTTCTGAATACAGACAAACAACTAATATGTGCTTTTTGATACTTGTAGGGGGAAAAACGTCTCTTACGGTCGACAATTAGATGAATTTTCTACAATTTTATGTACAAAAACTCTTTCACAGTATGGATTACTAACAATATATTACCGTAGCTCTATAAACCCTAAAGACATACCAAATTTCTGAATAGCTCTGAGGATGAATGGCATAATTCTGGGCACAAAATCATTGGAGAAATTGATGGGCTTGGATTTTGCTTCATCTGTCATAATCGACATCTCTTTAAAGTCTCCAAACAACAATTTATACGAGTTCCCGTTAAAACTTTGTTGCCTGAGAATCTTTTCAAGCCTCTTTGGGCGAAACCAAACCCACTTCAAGATTTTCCATGAATAAATCAAGAAAATAACTGCACAAAATATTGCCACTATATTCTGCAGTATCATCCCCACTTTTCTCTATTCCAATCCAGAGAAGAGATTTGTGTGATACAGAAAAGTTTACGCCGAATTCCTTAAAAATAAATATATATGTATATAAATTGGAATTCAATCAACCACCTACGCTACCTGACAAATTGTGGTGACGAAAGTTTGTTTCCAAAAGATTTTTCTCACAACCAGTGTGTGTTTGACAACTCAGATTATAAACCATTTTGTTTATAAATTATCAATTGATATTTGATTGGTTTAACGTTTTTCAGAAAAATTAAAAAAATAAAAGTCAAAATTATAATATTTTACTTTTTTTATAAAAAGTAACAAATAAAATAATGTTAATTTATAAATCATCTCTCTTTCTCTTTTCCCCCTTCTCTCTTGTTGTTGTTGGTAAACCAACGGCAAGTTCAATGAAGAAGGCAACGGTGAAAACTGAAAACAGACACATTAGCAATGTGTTTTTTTTTTTTTAATTATGTTTTAAACAGCTCGTCTAAAAATACTTATACTTGAGATTTGAAATGCACATTTCACAATATCTTACACTTTATGTATTTGTCTGACTTTATAATGTACTGTTGAGTTTAGACACGTTTAGACTCAATGATTAGTCTCGATGTTTTCAATATTTCATATCTTTGACTTTTGAAACAGTCTGTATAGAGAGAAAATCTAAATATAGTTGCTAATAAATATTAAATAATATAAGACACCATTCTACGCCACCCGTCTCACTAATATCGGCTTGGCGGTGCAAGCTTGTTTCCTAAGTAATTTCAGCCCTTTTTTTTTTGGTGGTAGAAACCAGCTATAACTTTGTGCAAGAAGGCAACGGTAAAAACAAACGTACAACTAGCAATGTGTTCTTTTTTATCGTGTTCTAAAAAGCCCATCTAGTGATACTTATATATTTGAAACTTTGATTGCACATCTTAGCACATATTGCACAATTTATCATGTATTCGTGTACTTAGGCGTGCCTAGATTTGGTTTTGACATTTTTTATACAATATAACTTTTGGAACACGGACTGTATAAAGAGAAAATCTAATTATAATTAGTGATGAATAATATAAGACACCATCCTAATTTTCATCTTCTCCTTCTCACTATTCCATCCTCGCCTAAACTTTTACTACTCTTTGCCAGCTATAGTTCTAAAAAGCATAACGTATAAAATGTCCCTTCAATTTCTTTTGCAAATTTGAATCGGGTTTGCTTATTGAAAAAAAAAAAAAAAAGCCATAAAATGTGGATAAGTGGCAAGAATAAACTAAATTGAGGTTGGTCTGAGACATTAAGTTGAAACTTAAGCAACGCGCATAGTCGAGTCTTTTAGAATATTTTCAGGAAATTACAGCTGAATCTCCGGCCAAACAATAGTACTCTTTAGTATCTTATTAGTTGCTTTCAAAAGTTTTAAGGATTTCACCACCCTCTTACGGGTTATGGATAAATGGATAAAGAATTCATCAAACACCACCTTTCATTTTCATTTTTAATTAATCTTGTTCACCTAATAAATTCAATTTTGTTGAATTAATCTATTTGAACATATAGGTGAACAAAAGAAACGACAAAAATGAATTTAAATCACCCCCCTTGAATTGTGCAAGGATAATAACATAATTTAACCCTCTTTTGTCATAACTTTTGTTCACATATATATGTCCAAATAGCATGATTCAATTTTATTTCATTTTTCTTTTTACATAAACTGTCATGAATCATGATAACGTGATGTGTTTGCACAACTTTTCTTTTATTTTCAATTCGTTTTGTTTACCTATATATGTTTTTTCTATTAAAATTATTATTCATGGTAACATTAGATTACAATTAATTGTAGCTACTTATACATAAATTTCCTCTTCTCAAAATTTTGCTATAGTGTAACAAAAGAATAGTTCTATTTGGACAAATAAGTCAATAAAAAGTGTAATAAAATAAAAATATAGCTCATGTGATTACCATTAGTGAAAAGTTAATGTGATATATTGAAAAATGAGATTATGACATGTGTCAGTTTTGTTTAAGTTTTTGTCTCTCCTTTTGTTTAAAGTCTTTATTTTATATTAATACAGATTCACTTTATAAAAGAGTAATAATATGAATTTTGATATGGAGATACCGGGTGTCTCCGGATCAAAATTGATAATAATACTGTTAATATATATATATATATGTATATATCTTTATATATAATACAGAAAAGTTTATTAAAAGATTTTCCCATCCATTTTGTCTTTCTAAATTTGTCACAATTACTATCAAGTTTGCTTTCGAAATTTTCTTTACAAAAAATATATGCATCGTCCCGTCTAGTTGTGTCTAATTCAACTTATGAAACTTGTTTGTGGATCATTTGGTCTATACATGACCAGATACAGAAATTCTGTTACAAATCATTGTCATATATAATTATGATAGACATCAACTAAAAATTGTTGATCAATAAAGCATCCATTTTTTTGTCATAATTATTATGAAAAAAATGCTAAACCTATTACATTTTGGTAAAATATGACAATTCGTGTCTGAACATGGTAAACTTGTCTATTGCTGTAGCAATTTGTTGTCAGATAATATCATATACAACATAATCTACTTCTGTGTGGATCAAGACAGAGACATGTTGGCTCATTCGTGACTAACATTATTTTTTATTTTAGTTTTTTCGATCACTTTTGAGATTTATCAATCATTTTCATCGTTCAACCATCTGGGGTGGTTGTCGCAATAATTCATTAATAACCATTATTAGGTCAAAGTAGGAAATTTAGTAGCCAAAATTATTGATCAAGTGTTGATTAATTATGTCACTACTGGGGACTTTTCCACATATGCATGCCTACAAATATATTCATTATCAGCTCTTCCTTCTTGCGCTCAAAAATTGTTCTTTACTACTCTGACAACATTACAACGGTGATTATGTAATTTATGTTCGTTTTCTTGTCCCTTCTACTGGTATCAAGTTCCTCTATCTATTTCGATGCGCAGAGGAAAAATGTTAATTTTGAAGCAGCAACTCTTCTGGCATGGAAAGCTAGCCTAGACAACCAAACTCAATCTTTCTTACATTCGTGGATGGTCGGAACTAGCCATTGCCAATGGCTCGGGATTCACTGCAACACGGCCGGAAGGGTTGCCCATCTGAACCTTTCTCATGATGACATCATTGGCTCACTTGAAGATCTCAACTTTTCGTTGCTTCGAGAATAAGGCCTTTTAGCAAATCTTGAGACAATTTACTTAAGACAACAATAAACTCTCAGGAATTATTCCTTTGTTCTTTAGCAACTTGACAAAAATTTCTGTTCTTTATCTCTACAAAAATAGATTACATGGCCCAATCCCTAGAGAAATTTTCATGCTAAGCTCTCTTGAAGATCTCGCTCTCTCTTTGAATAACCTAACAGGAAAAGTTCCTGCTGCCATCAAGAATTGTTCAAATCTTAAAAAATTGCATTTAGGAGTTAATTACAAATTATCCCGTCATATTCCATCAGAGATCGGAAGCCTCAAGTTCCTGAAGGATCTCAGGTTGTTCATGAACAATTTCAGTGGCAATATTCGTCAAGAATTGGATAATCTGACACATTTAGAAGTTTTCTCTTTGCGTGTCAACAATCTCATTGGTTACATGCCGTAAAATGTATGCCTTGGAGAGATCTCAGAAATTTGTCACTCCACACTAACAATTTCATAGGCAATGTCCCAAAAAGTTTGAAGAATTGCAGTAGTTTGTATTCTCTTCTAATTTACCGTATCCAAATCACTGGAAATGTGTCCGAAGATTTTGGTATATACCCAGATTTGTTCTATTTTGATGCGAGATATAACAATCTGTACGGCAAGTTGTCTTCAAACTGGGGGAAATCTCCCAACATGGCAAGCTTGTTGCTGTCTCACAACAATCTTTCTGGAAATATCCCATCTGACCTAGGAGATGTGTCGAATTTACTGGTACTTGATCTGAGCTTAACTGGAAGTGTTCCAAAAAGTTTTGGAAACTTGAAGAGATTACTCAAGTTGTATATTAACAACGACAGACTTTCAGGCAACATACCATTAGAAACAGTAATTTTACTGCAGTTACATATCTTAGTTTGGCTGCAAATAATCTTAGTGGCTTGATACCAAAAGAAGTAGGGCATTGTACACAGCTATTGCACTTAAACTTCAGCAAAAATATGCTAAGGGGTGAAATTCCAGCCGAGCTAGGAAAACTGCAGTATCTGGAAGCTCTTGATCTCGGCCAAAATTCATAATACCAGGAGAACTTGGTGGATTGGCAAGGGTTGAGACAACGGACCTTTCACATAACGAACTATCTGGTTTCATCCCATCTAGTTTTAGTCGATTGTTAAGTTTAACAACTGTTAATGTATCATATAATCAATTGGAGGGTCCTCTTCCCAGTATCAAGGCCTTTCAAAATTCTTTTGATGCTGTGAAGAATAATAAGGGCTTGTGTGGCAGTATCATAGGTTTGAAAAACTGCTTTGTTTCAAGCAACAATGCCAAAGAAAGAAAGAACAGAAGAATTTTGGTATTAACTGTAGTTCCAGTGCTGGGAAGCCTGATACTACTCATCATGGTTATTGGCATTTTCTTGGTCTCGCGGTCGAGGAGAAAAATTGCTGTACAAGATCCAAAGATACACACAAAATTGTTCACCATTTGGAGCTTTGATGGGAAGATGGCATCACCAAAGCAACAGAGGACTTTGACTCAAAACACTGCATTGGCATTGGAGGATGTCGCAGTGTCTTTCTCGCAGAACTCTACAGCCAGATTTTTGTTGTAAAGAAACTACATGCTTCAGAAGGTGATCAAGTCATGAATTTGGAAAGTTTTACAAATGAAATTGAGGCGTTGACAAAAATCAGGCATCGTAATATTGTCAAGCTCTATGGGTTTTGTTCTCACTCACGACACTGGTTCTTGGTTTATGAGTTCTTAGATGGGGGGAGGCCTGACTAGCATATTAGGCAGTGATGAAAAGGCAATGGAATTTGACTGCATCCATAGAGTAAATGTTGTTAAAGGAGTTGCAAACACGTTGTCTTGCATGTACTACGACATTTCACCTCCCATTGTTCATCGAGACATATCAAGCAAGAATATTTTGTTAGACTCGGAACAAGATGCTCATATTTCAGACTTCGGCATTGCCAGAATACTGAAACCAGACTTGTCCAATTGGATATCGTTTGCTGGTACCTTTGGCTATACAGCTCCAGGTATATTTTTTCTAGCATTCTACTATATTTACTATGATTAAGAATTTCTCTTTTCCCAAATTCTTATCTTTTGATTACCCCTTTTTGTCTCACAGAACTTGCATAATACTATGGAATTCAATGAGAAGTGTGATGTATATAGCTTTGACATTCTGGCATTAGAAACAATTATGGGGAAACATCCCGGAGATTTTATCTTATCAATCTTCTCGCATCCATCATCTGCACCATCGACTTCTACTTCATCAACTATATCAGAAGTCCACGACATATTTTTAAAGGATATGCTCGACCAAGGGCTTTCAGTTCCTCCCAGGCATGTGCCGGAAGAAGTGGCGGCTGTTGCCCAGCTCGCATTAGCATGCATTCATCCAACTCCACAACTTCGACCGACCACCCAAAAAGTCTCCGTTCAGCTGTCAAAAGAGAAAGCAGCCTTTAGGGCCTTCTTCCTTTCATTACAGCAGGCCAACTGCTAAATTTTGAGCATTTATCTTCTTGAAAATTTTACATTGGTGTTTTACACTTCTCTGTAATCAACTTCACTAAATAATATATTTTCATGAAATCAACATTTGTCTACCAGAATAATAGTTTTAAACAGAAAAGATGATAGTTTAGCAAAATATTTGCTCAGGAAAATGACACAGTTGCAGAGGAAAAGACAGGTAAATATTATTGCTCAAGCAGATTAAATTCACACAAACCCCTAGACGTTCAGGAATCGTGCCACTAAAATTATTTGCAGTCAAGTTAAGATATGCAAGCTCACTTAAATTGCCAATTCCTGACGGTATCTTACCTGAAAGTCTGTTGTTATTCAAGTACAGATTGAACGGCTTCAAATTCACCAAATTCTCTGGTAAGGTTTCAGTTAACTGGTTTGAGCTCAGACCAAGTACCTGCAGTCGAGATGCACTGCCAAGCTGTGGTGGAATTATTCCCAAAAGATTACTATGGGACATCAACAAGCCTACCATAGGCGCGGAGAAGTTCCAATTTGAAGAAAGCTTGCCGTAGAGATTATTATGACTAGCATCAATGTAGTGTAAGTTTGGGAATACACCAAAATCTTCTGACAGATTTCCTGTGATTTGGTTGTCATATAGCAGAAGATCAGTTATGCTTGTGCAATTTTTCAAAGATTTCGGAGCACTACCTATGAAGTTGTTTTTGTGGGATGGGGCCGTCTAATTGATTGCTGTAAAGCCAAAAGTAGGTTAAGCTGCTCAGGTTTCCAATACAAGAGGGGATTTTACCTGTTAGAATGTTAGAGATCAAACTGAAATCCACTACATTCTGGAGAAAACAGAGTTCTTTTGGGATAAAACCTGTAAGAATATTATGGTCCAAGTTAAAGGTCTTAACATATGTCAGAGAGGCCTAATAACTAAGGAGGTATTGTTCCAGACAAAAAAATTCTTTGACAATTCAAGAAAGTTAAGTTTAGAAAGGTTGCCAATATTTGATGGAATTGCTCCTTAGAGGGCGTTGTGAGAAAAATCAAGGCTACCCAGATTCAGGAGCGATGGAACCATTCCGGTTGTGTCGCAGTGCATGCCTAGCCATTGGCAGGGAACCGTTTCGAACGTCCACGACTTTAGGATTAATTGGGATTGGTTGTCAAGGCTAGATTTCCATCTCAGAAGGGTTTCTACTTCAGAATTAACTTCTCTTTCAGGGATGCAACAGAATGGAAAGTAGAACTGTATACTGGTTGAAGGATTTTTATGAAGATAATTGTAAGTAGATAACTGAACTCAAAAAGAGAGTGATTTCATCATTTCTTGAACTAGAACAAACTGGTGAAGCTCGAGTTTTAGTAGAACAGAAGCACTGAATAGAAAGGCATTTATAGGGACAGCTTTAAGAAAAATGTAAAGCATCTTCGTGTCTAGCATAATATCTAGTATAATATGTCAACCAGTACATTTTGAAGTCATAGGTTTTTAGAACATTTCACAACCTTAAGTCTTTGAGCCGTCGAGTTCTTTTATTTGAGCTGTCCATTTTTCCCTTGGGATTTTTATGGTATAATCAATTATATATATAATAATAATAATACCTGAAAAGGTCCTTAAAAAACCTCCCGCCCATTTCGTATATTTAAATCCACCGCATTTATTTGAGTTGGCCAATATATTTGTTTGCCAAGTTCAATAGTCTGTGCTCGAAGAAACGGGTATAAATTTCACACGTCTTGGGCATGTTTATTAATCTAGTGTTTTATAGAGTTTGTAAGCTTATTAAGCCAAACACTTATATTGCTGCTTTAATGCCTCATTATGTTAGAATTCAAAAAATAAATTGTTCTTTGAGCTGCAATCCAAGTTCTTTGACTTATTATTGTATATATCATTTGTTTTTAATCACTTTCAAGTAGCTTTATTCCGTGCAACGTAAGGTGAAACACAAGTTAGATATAAATTGTGGTAATTGAAATAAATTGTAGTAATTGAACATATATTTTAAGTTTTTTTGAAATAGCGTGATTATATACACATACACACACGGAGACGCACACAGGCTTGTTTTTTAACCATTTGGCCTTCAAAAACCACATATCACACTACCAAAACTTTTAAATTTTAATACACCCATGAGGGTATGTTAATATACTCCATATCCATGTGGAAATACATAAGTGATTAAAATAAGTCGAACGTTTTCTAAATTGGTTATCCATGTATTGTCACATGGTTATTATAAAAGTATATTAATCTACTTCATGAGGGTATACTAAAATTTGTTATCACACTACCATTAAAAAATAATAAAATTTTAGAAACAACAAATAAATGATGCTTTGCCTTGAGAAATATTTCAACAAAAAATATCAAGTAAAACGTTTCCAGGCTGACGTGTGTATTACAAGTATAAAAGGTAATATATATTTTCCATATTTTTTCACCCAATATGAAACAGCATATTTTATCTATAAGCTATAAGAATTCGAATGTAACAATGACCAAATTTAGATACAAGCTGAACAACTAGGACGAAGATCACATGACACGAAGTCCCACTTTGAACACAGGGCCAAAAAAATTGTGGAGAAAGAATTGATGTCCAACATTTGCTAGCTCTGGTTAACTGCAGAAACCGCCTCCTTGCAGCATCTATCTGAAGAAGAATACGGAAACACCAGCGCTACATTTCAGGAAGAGATCACCTTGAGGTCATTCAAGCATGGATAAAGCAAATGCGCGGGCCTCACAGTGAATACGAGAGATAAGCAAGCTTAACACATAAAAATATCTCGAGCTTTGGTAGCAATCATAATCATGCAATATTACAAGGACATGTAGAAAAGCCAGATCCCCAAACATTCAGATTTTTGGGTGCCATACTTGTGGTTTCCACTTGCGTTTTGAGACCTCCAGCGTATCCTCTCTGCAGTAATGCAGTTACGTCTTTCAAGGTTATGCAGCTTATTCTAGTAGAATGCAAAACTCTGGCAACTCAGAATCTAGGCACCAATCTACTCAAGCCTTTTTTTATCTGTGTTTTGCATTTTATCGATGGTCTTTTTTATTAGGATCGTCAATTCCTCGCTAGGTAATTCGGGTGTTGAACAGTTTTTGGATGCTTGTTTCTACATTGGTGGCTCGTTTTTTACTACGAAGAATTTTAAAACTTCAACAAAATGGATGAACAAACTACTTTATATAAACAATATATATCCTATTCTTTGACCATTCATGACTAGTCCCGACCTACCGTCATACGTCTAGCAGGATTATCCCGCTCGACGTATGGTGGGAGATCATTTTTTCCTTTCATGACTGTACCTCACATGCTCTTATACTGTACTAGACAAGGCTAATTGATTTTGCAGCCTATAGTTCTAGAATTGAGAATTTGTGCAAGAAGGAAAGGGTTATATTAATGGGAATGAAGACTACGCCTGTAGGCAAGGATCCAGCATTGTTAGAGGCTAAAGATGCTCTGTTCAACTCTTAGCTCATAAATTCCATGACTTACAACTTCATGTCACACACTTTTCAAGATGGCATGGTTAACAATCTTCAGGATGTGGTTAAGAGAAGCTATCTCGATATTCTGATTCTTCACTTTAAGCTAATGAAGATGTCTATGTGGAGTAAACTCTATGTTCATGGAGGGGCATCCAAACCAAAACCCCCTCCAGAGAAAAAAGAATCGAGATTAGGCAGAGGCCTAAAAACCACATTGAAGCTTGAAGGTTTAATTAAAAAAAATGGGGTGGGGAACACACAGAGAAACTCTATGTTCATGTAACATGATTATTACTGAATGCCTAATGATATGACATGCACATCAAATGAACCATATAGTGCTTGGATCTAGTGGCAGTGCTATGGCCACCTCTCTTCTTTCAAGTCTGGAGGAGACTTACAGTCAATCGAGAAGTGTAAAGGCAGACTACAATGGGTATAGAATTGCTCTTGGTTGGTTTTCTTCAATCACACGCTGGAAAGTGGAAACTACATGGTTATCCAGATCGGATAAACTTAAGCAACCTGAGGGAAAAAGGGGGGTGGGTGGGGGTGCCACTAATGTATTTCTGTTTTATATGGCAGAATTTAATCAAAGAAACCAATGTGACGGACAACCTAAACAAAGTGATGAATGGGCCTTAGTATGAAGGAGATGATTTAACTATTTGGAATTGCAGTTACAATTCAATAACGACTTCAAATGGTAGGCAATTCCTCACCACCATCAAAGTTGAATATGTATTGATACATCAACTTGAAGAGGAAAGCTGGAGTAGCGTTTCCTTTTCCAAAATTAGAATTAGGAAAAGATCTCTTATGTTGTCTTTTCTTTGTTTCATTCTTTTTCCAGTTATACTTACCATCAGGCCTACACGACGCTCTTCCGATCTCTTGAATTCTGCTAGGGTAAAACCTTGTTTCTATATGAATACCTAGACGTAGCCTCTATTTTAAACAGGGCAAGAAGTTAAACAATTCAGAAATTTCTATTTTTCTGTTGTCACTGTTGACTAAGATCTAACAAAAGAAGATAATCAGGCTCATAAAACACAAAATCATATGTCAGGATTTGAAAAGAAAATATTTCAATGTCTCAATCAAAATACTCAGTTAAGCAATAGCTAAGAAGCTTACTTGAGTTCTTAGATTCAAATGATGCAATGAAAGCTTATGGAACATCTTCTTCCTCATCCATCTCATCAAGAATAACATACTTGGATGGCGAAATATCAGTTGAACTTCCAATTCCATCTTCACTCGTACAGCCCTTCTGCAACCTCTGATACCTGATAAAAGAAACATTAAGTGCCTTTGCGACGATAGTAACAAATAGCACGGGCACTTTCTGGATAAATATAATTACAGAAAAAATAATTCTAGAGTTGAAGAACTCAGATTATTTTGTTTGAAAAGTATTAACAATCAGTTTTTCGACATATAGCAAATAATAATCAGTTCAATGGCACTGAAAGAGGAAACTAGAAGAATCAATTCTTTCTACTCATTACCGGTATTAAAGATGCAAACGATTTCAATAAGCAGATGTAGGAATTTCATATTGTTGCAAAGTTCAAAGGAATAGTTTCTTATAATGTTCAAATCATAGCATGATGTCATTTTACTTTTTGCAACTTACTCTTGAATTTAGCATTTACAGAATAACAAGGTTCAGCTATTCTAACCAATGTACCAGACTCCCCTAACAGAGAAACCCTCTCTTCTCATGGAAACGCACATAAACAGTAACAAATTTTGAGTACATTTCTTTTGCTGAAGTGAACAAGATTCAGCTAAACCCTGTTAGTCCTTGCGTACCATGACCAACAAAAGAGACCATTTTGTTTGAGAAAATACATGGAACAAACTTTTAGTAAATTTTGTAAGACAAACAGCTTGTTTTTCAAGAGAGTGGACAGTTAATCAAACAAGATCATGCACGCTCTTCGTAACATAATTCTACGAATTCTTAAAATTGGCTGGAAAATGAAGACTAGGCAATAATGCAGAGGGTGAACAATTTTGAATTTTGTAGAATTGATTTTGTGAAAAGTGATTTTTGCGGGAATGTGTGGTTGAAAATTAAGGGAAAGTTAAGAATTTACTTACAAAATTATTTTAATAGATAAAAATGTAGTTGGAAATGAGTATAATGATGATTGATTTTGGAAAATTCAAAACCAAAGCCCTTCTTCTCAGTTTCTCATGAACATGCAGGGCAAAGAAGCATGAATAAGCTTGAAAAGATTACGTCCATTTTTCCACACTACAATTGTCAGAATTATAAATCTAGAAGGGTCGACTTAGAACAAAGTTGCAAATGATCATGGATATTGACAAAAATTCTTGTAGTTCAGATGAAAAATGCATACGAACAAGAAATTCAGATGCCTTGTTCTCTCAATAATGGAAATGAAAGAAAAGACGAAATCATAAAATTCATCGCAACATGTGAATACATTTCAATTAAACAGTGTACCAGTTATGAGCATATTTCATATTATTTGAAGAACTTATCATGACATAAAAATAAAAACTGATGATTATATTCAAATTAAGAGACAGAGAACGACACTGCCAAGTGAGTTAAGTTTGCTACACTACCATGGAACTGGATTACTTACTTGTACCAATTAAATAAACTGACACCAACCATTATTGTCAACAGACCAACCCCCTTCATCCACGTGAACTCGTCGTGGAAATAAAACACGGCGACCTGACATTGTATTACAGCACTTTAATAATTATTTAAAAAATGAAATAATACAACTACTACCAACAGAAAACTTCCAATTCATGATTAATACCAACAAAAAAGGAATATCCACAATTTGTGAAACAAATATTAGGTTATTCATCAGTCTAATAAACTTGTGAAGGTAAAGGACTGAATAGGTATATTTCTGCAGAAATGAAAAGAAAGCCAATCACTTGGAAGTCAAACTGAGTTTTGCGAGCTTCCAAACCAACTTACCCGATGTAAGTCCCAATCCAATCACCAAATACTCGCCTAAGCTCTCCATATTCCCAAACACTCCTATATAATGGTTGAAGATGAAGTATTTTCTTTTTGAATTTAACTTCTATTTTTTTTAATATTGATTTGGCGGGACGTAAGTGCTCTAAATGGTTCAGTTACCAAACAAGGAGTGAAGAGTAAAATAATCTTATGTTTTAGATACTAATCATCAAATTCAAACTGTGGCCAAAAAACTACATTTAAGAGCTCCACATCTATAAAACCATAAAGAATAATCCAACTTTCGTCCGGCGCCAAAGAAAAGAACGTCTTGGAACTTCAGCAATTAAAAAGTTAAATATCTGTGACCAATTTGAATTAATAGACAACATTCAAGGACTAAAGATGCCAATTACTATATGGACAACATATACTAGTTCTGAGAGAAAATGTCACTTACTACTGACTTCTAGAAGATGGAATGAAACAACTCAATCACCACAAGCTCGCCCAAGCACTCAAACTCCCAGAATCCCCTCCCACACACTACATTTTATATTGTACTTTTGTACACTAATTTTTCGATTGTTTTGTTATATATAATAATTGACGAAGAAAGAGAAGCCCGCGGTATCCAAACAGCTACTGGAAATCTGCTATGAAAAGATCTACTCGCTACAACCCACCCCAAATTACAAGAAGTCAGAAAACCTTTTTCATGCACTCATGTTTGCTAAAACAAATTTTCATTCAGCAATTTTTCATATATTTGTAGGAGGCTATCTCCTAACGTACATCAAGGAATCTTGCAAATAGACACATGCTCTGCAAATATAACAATCACACTTTTATTGCATAATGCAGAAATGGATATACATAAATAAAACGAAGGCAAGAACACATTCTTGAACTTATAGTTCTAACCACTGGCAAAATATGGTATATCTATAAAATGCATGGAAAGGTAATCTAAAACATTTGCATTATACCAAGATAGTCACGGCTTCCTTAACAACCCCTGCTATTGTTACTGTTACCGCACTAGTCACTGATACCAGAATGTACTCTGTTAACACCTGTAATAAGACGAACAATTGATTTTCTTCAAGAGAGTAAAAATGCATAGAGCATAGAGAAATGGAAAGTGCTACTAACTTGAAATTTCAAAACGTTTAAACTATGCCATCCCAAAATGGAACTTTACCATTTGTAAGAATCGGTTCTTGCTCCAATTCATTTTCGACCATATATTCTTTAGAAAATCGTTTTTCACATTTCCCTAAACTACTTCCACGCATTCTCCAAAAAGAAAATCACTTTCCACAAAATCAATTTCATACACATCCTAAACTAAAAATTGAGCGTGTTCTCCTACCATGAAGAAGGCCAAAGTTCCACCAAAAAACATCAGCAAGCAGCTTCTTGCAATATGCCATGAGCTGTCAAAATAATTGCTCATTCTGAATTCATGCCATGGATCCAATATTAGAGAAAGTAGAGCAGTTGCAATTGCCATTATTGGGGTCACATAGCTCATTAAAGTAAGTGGATTTTTGAGACCTGGAAACAGTAAAAAGATAATTATGATAAATAAATATATATATATAGACATATATAATCAAGCATCAGCAGTAATGAGGTCAAATCGGTAAGATTATTATGCCATAATAATAGCTCTAAATTGAAATCCTCTGCGAGCATATATAACCACATAAAATCAATGCTAAAATATAAATATCAAGCATCCTTACTAACTAAATTTCGCCAGGTAAAGAACATGAATATTGCAACTAGGTCCTAAAAGGCAAACTTCTGGTCGCATACAATCCCATCTCTTATGTATCAAAGTTATGTTAGCTGCCATGGCTTTGAAAGGCTTTACATTACATGCAGAAAACATTCCCTAACAGTCTCAGTCCATCCTACGGATGTTCCAACTCAAATAGATGGCTGCATTTCTATCAATCATATTATTTCTCAGGTCTCCAGTTTAGAATGGAGATAAGGATACAACAAACTATATATATTGATCTCTTCCAGTACAACTAAAAAATTCAATTGGGCAATCATGTCGTAACCTGACAACATTATATTTGAATGTCAAAATCCTCAACAATATTTCATAGTGGTACTGTTAGCTGATAGAATATCGAACTATCACATGTGAGAGACTGGCAAAGTATGTCACCACCAAACCAATTTAAACACCCCAATCCACCCACCCCAACCAACACAAAGGAAAGAACTCGTGGTTTCTCTGAAATCAATATTTGAGAAATATAAATAATTTATTTTAGGATTATTAAATTGATTCAAGCCATATTAGATCATGAACCCATCCATAACAGAATGCACAACAACATGGGTGTTAAGTATCATCCCATAAGCGGCTGAATGCATGATCAAAGCACATAGAGAACATCGAGAGGGCTCACATTATCTGAAATGGAATGCTAAGTACTTAGTTTACTCCTACATGAGACTTCATTCCTCTCATATTATAGAATTTGCTACCTTGCAGTATGCACATTAAGCATGTTGAAGACAAAATTATGATGCCACACGCAGGTCTCCTTGAAAGCTTAACTTTTAGAGTAATTGGTTCAACATAGTATTAGAGCATCCAACGATCCTAAATTCAAGTCTCATCACCACGTATCTAAGCAGATTGTGCATATGTAAGGCTTTGATGGGGAAAATAGAATCCCGCCAGCAAGTGAGGTGTGCTCAAGCCAAAAGTCTAATGATACATATGTCACCATCAAACAACTTAGGCAATAAAATCAAGTGGTTCAACAAAGAAAAAACATATTTTCTTGTCCTTTGGCCATTTATTTTAAGCACAGATCTTCTCCAGCTAAGAACTTGTCAAGGAGGTTTGTTTCCCACTTAGTCAGAGTGTCAAAAGTTTAATGTGAGATATCAACTATCAAATACATTGATGTAGAATGTTTCACTTCGTTCTGAATGTATGGAAAATCAATGTGGATAATAAATGAACTTTTCATGTAATATAAATACGGGAAAATATTGTACAGGGAAACAGATTGTGCAAATAGATGAACCATCTTCTGTAAGAATGCAGTAGCTGATATTTTGAACATGAAAACATTTTTAACATATAACTTTACCAGGTGTAAGTATAAATGTCATAGAAATCAACAAGTTTCTCCTTATTATAAGATTGGTTGACGTTTAGCATTATTATAAGGAAAAATTTCGATATTAGAGTTAAGCAGGGGACTTCTCTAGACAAATGGGTAAAAATTGGTCAGATTAAGATTGAATGAGTGGACTTAAACATTTTCTACTATGTAAATATGATAAACGCATAAATTACGTATAGTTGATGACCATGAATCCAAAATATATTGTTCAAAACAAGAAAAGGTTAGAGCTACTATTGAAAAGAAGTTTATTAGCAAACTATTTAACACGGTACATGCTGCAAATCAACCACAGAATAGCTGGACAAGCTGACAACGTAGGTGTATGTTCACCATTTTGGAGTAGTAATCAAAATGTTGGGCCCTGGTAATTTTATCAAAAATACTCCCTATAGCAAAGACCAAGAATAGGCATCATAATATTAACAATCATCAACACTATCGAAAAGAAAGTAGCTATCTTAGAGCTTGTTTGATTCTCATTTATAAATTATAAGTTTACCTACCACTGATTAGACTGCTGATTTTACAGCTTCTCAATTACGACCACACATTTCAAACACTAATTAAATTTCCGCCACACATTCATTTCTCATTATAATTCACATCCATAATTTGAATCAAATAAGCACTTAGACTACATGGAAATCTAACTGAACTATGGAAATAAGCTCACATTGACATGTGGAGATGCGAATGCAGATAATTTAATTTAAGATCTCTAAGACTTGGTTAAATCTACATGTTAAATAGAGTGTATGCTGCTTGTGCTTACCATATACTTCTTTCTTCATGTCGGTTCAGAGATCAGCACAAACCAATCGGCCAAGGTGCCAAGACCATAAAGATACAGTAAGCAAATAAACCCTGAGATTAAAAACAATAATAATAACAAAAACAAACATGTTAGAAGGACAGAAATCACTACCTGAAGAAGGATCTGAGTCATTGTCCAGCGAAAACCCGACATGACAGCAGCAAGCATAACGAAGATAAAACCCCAAAACTCAAATTGTGTCTCTTTTGCAACTGAAACATAGAAAAGCCAGATCTAAGGCATGAAAAATAGGATGAAAGAAGTTGAAGCACAGAGGATTACTGACAATATAAAATGTCATTACAATGAATTGTTTGATAAAAACTAAAAAATTGCTAAACTGCTGAGACGAAGTCAATAATTATTTTTCATGACCAAATTTTGTACAAAACAAGCTTCCCAACCACAAAATCTCCAACCCCAACCAACCACCCCCCCCCCAAAAAAAAAAAAGAAAAAAACAAAACAAAACAAAAATAAATAAATAAATGCTTGATCACGTGAGCTTAAAAAAGCAGATGGCAGAGAGAGAAAGAGAGGGACTAGTCTTCATGCAAGACGAACTCCAATCAGGTTGTAACTAGAATAGGATTATTTTTTCTTTCCTATTTTTTATTTTATTTCCCTTTAAGAATTATTGTTTACTTTTCCTTTTACCACTAAATTCAGGTAGTTATTTTCTATATATAACAGATACTAATAGTTCTTTGTGAACACATTATAATCATCAATTCATTTCCATAAAGTGATTCTTTACAGTTTTTTTGAATTTTAAGCATTAATACTTTTTGTTTCAAGAAAAGCAATTACATTTTGCACCAAATTGATATCCGAACAGCGTTTTGTCCTTAGCTAGCAAGTAACAACCACGTGTGGTGGTAGTGTCCTGCATCCTTGCAACTAGGAGTAGAGAATTGCAAAGTTAACAGTCTCAATCTAGAATAAGAATGGGTTAGCTCAAAGGCGTTGATGACATGCATATTTTGACACAAACAAATGCTGGTCGCTTCAGTGAGTCTAAAGACATGCATATTTTGAGCAACATGTGGTTAGAGATTTTCCTTGAACCCAAGCTATGTCAATCCTCATAATGTGATGTAGAAACTTTGGATAAAATCTAGTAAGTGATTAATTTCTTTTTCTTCATCCAAACTTGAGAATGGGAGGGGGATAATGATGTATTAAAATTTATTCGTCTCTAGATTAATAGAACTGCCTTAATATAATCTAGGTTGTGAGTTCTTTTTGTTATGGATAGAAAAAGGAAGCTACTCATGTTTTTGTATAATATTTGTGTGTAGTGATTTATTCAAAATTCAGACACTTCGGGCTTATAAGAAGTTAAATTAATTTGCATTTGCACATATATACACATGAAAAAAAGAAAAAAAAAAGGAGAAAATCATGTTAGAGAAGCTATTGTTGCAAAGATGTCAATTTTGCTCCAGATAGATAACTACTTCTGCCCAGAAAATATACAGAGATGGATAAGAAAGAATGAGGGAGAAAGAAAGAAAAAGAAAAGCAAAATAAAACAGATCGTGAATTTGTCACACGTAGTACAGTCCTTTGCCAACTGACACGGTGAAAATTCCAGTAAACAAAGAACCCATTGGAATTGCAAAAATCCCAAATGTTTACTATTAGAACTTAAAGAAACAAATTAAGACAAGTAATACCCCGCCATATATGCTAATAAGAACTACCGCTGGTCACCCCCAATCTTCGCAAAATATATATACAGTAGCATGAAATTGAACACAGCATGAAATTGAACATTATAGTAGAACAAAATCAGTAGTAGGTAATACACATGAAGCCGTTGCATACCTGTCAATAATATCCCAATAGAGATGATTAACATGATGCCGAGAAGCTGAAGACTTGGAGACTCCAGTCTGCGTAAATGGTATTTTTTATAAGATCAATGCAATGAACCTATCCCCAAAACTGTAGTACAACTCCAGAGAGGGGTCATGTAACATGTGGCATATGGGAAGAGGTATAGTAATTTGGAATCACAAAGTTGACAAAGAAGCCATTTCCTGATGTAGTGCAATGATTTATGTCTTTGTTTGCTATAATCATATTATTTGCACCACTTAGCTCTTTCTCATCAACATGTCCATGGACTCTTAGGATCTTCAAGAATATGAAATTTCTCTCATCTACTCTCCTGCATGTGCCATGCTCTTACCATTTCAGGCACATCTCATGTTCTAAATTGCCTGTCCTTGTCTAAAAGACCCACTTAAATTGCACTCCATATGAGTTATGCAGTACTCGCCACTTGGCTGCTTTTATGTAGAGCACTACGCGATCTGGCCAGTTCAGCTTTATTGGAAGCTCATATGCAAAAGGAATCTCAATATGATCTAAGAATCAATTCAATAAATGCATGCTCACCATAAGGCAAACATTCACCTAGGTGCATAATGTGTAACTTAAAAAGTTCTCATTTTACACTGAATATTACTCGATTATATAAGTGAGAAGCGTATATCAGGAGCCATGTCCAAGAATGAATTATAGAATGAAAAATCCAAAAAAATTCTCAAATTAGGAGCAGGTATCATTCTTTTCGACAGAATTTATAATAACAATTCCGAAACATTTCCACAAAGGTTGTTAAGTGGATATAAATTCTGCCCAGACAGAGTCTCCTCATCAGAACGAGGCAGTACCTTAGAAACAAAGAATAGCCTTTCTACCAGTGTAACGAACAAGTTGTCTGCTGAAAAAACTTAAAGATCATTTTCAATTAGTTAAGAGGGAGTCTTCCACTAAAGCAGAAGTCTAAGAGAAGCAAAATTTTTTCCATTATATTCCAACCAACCACTTGATTTGACAACTACTACATTTTAACAACACATTTCATGGGAGTCATTTTAATGAGATCCACTAAATCTCTGGACTCATTTTATGTCATTATAATTTGCACATTGTAAGAGGCACATATAATCAGGGCTTGTTCTGTGAAGACTTTTTCACAAAAACCGCTTCAGATTTGAATTAAAATTGTACCCTTTTTTTCAGATTTTAAGATGGGGAATTGGTTTGGTGAGCCCATGTTGCATTAAATGCACTAATGGACATGACTGCCAGCCATCAATTTTAGAATTTTCTCCCCAAATGAAAGAGGAATTGTACTAATGGACATGGTGTTTGGGGTCCACTTCTTCCGGGGGGCAAAGACGGCAAGAGGGGCATTCTTGCTGGAGTCAAAGGGGATAAGTGAGTCCCCGGTACAATTTAAATTCAAATGTGAAGCAGTTTTGTAAAACAATCTGCACAAAACAAGCCCTTAGAGTTCAACACATCCTCGGGTCTATGAAATGCATGACAAGATATAAATTGCGTTCCAACAATTGATCTTGAATTTTTTCCTTGGAAGTCATTAAAAAATAAAGCAATTAGGTCAATTTATATATAGATGTACCTGAATGCAAAGGCAAAAATGAGAAGAAATATCGGTGCTGCCGATTTACACTGCAATAACAAGAGAATAGGCTTAGATAAGTAATACGCTTCTAGGGATGTTTTACAGATGCAAGGGAAAAGATTCCTTACAATAGCCCATTAGTTGCTTCAAAGATTAAAAGCAACATCGTTTTATAAGCTCTCACAACCCACTTTCGAATGTAAAGAGATAACAGATATTAATTAGATGTGATAAGTATGAATAAACCTTATGTGAAAAAGCAACCACAATTGAGGCATGCATACTGGTGCAGTGTACTTTTGATTATATCATCAATTCAGCATGTTTAGTGGTAGCTTTCGTTTTCTTAAATCTTCAAGCCATGTATACAGATTTGTTCTCTTATAAATTAAAATATATTCAGGTGTCATGACTCATTTAGAATATGGTTGTCTTTTTGCCACCTATGGAGAACGGATACTGTGACTTGCTATAGATACTCTAGCATCATCACTGCAGAATACTTGTTCGGTTCCCAGTAAAATGCTAAGTCCCTACCTTTAAGAAAATCACTTCTATTCAAACTCATTTATGACCGCTCATTATGCAATAAAATAACATTGCACATTGCGCGTAAATCTATAATTTTTTCCTTACTTCCTAACCACACATTCTCTCCAAAAAAATTAAATTAAATTAAAAAAATAAAAAAATAAAAATAAATGGGGAGAGAAGAGGAAAAAAGGTCAATCACTTCCCAAAAATCTTCAGCATATAAGCCAAAATTTCTCAGAGTATAGTAGCGGTCACTTTGCCACCTGGGACAAACAGGCTGTACAACTCACGACAGACACTTTTGCTTCGTTTCTTAATAACAGCTTTCAGTTTTCAATAAAATACCAAATTCTTGAGTCTCTGAAGTCTCTTTTTCTGTAGATGCTTGGGACATGTTACCATTCAATTTATGTTTCAAATAAAAATTTCAGAGAAACAACAAATACCCCACGAGTCTTCACCACTCAGGGCTTAATTGATTTCACCAATATTGCTGGGTTCTCTTCATCTTTCATTCTTTTCCTCTTTTTTTTTTCTCTCTAATTATTATTTCCTTTTTAATTAATGATTTTTTTTTCTTTTTTCTTCCCCTTTTTTTTTTTGTGTGTGTTTGGGGTGGGGGGAGGGGGGTTGGGGGGGTTTAATATGCTACTTATCAATTGATTCCAACACTACGTAGTCACATACACAGGGAGATTAAATGGACCAAGACCGTATACATTCAGTGCTTGACACCATAGTGAGCTCCACTTGTAAAGCAACTCAATCAAATAGTGTTGATCGTGTAAAAGATGATGAGAAAGATGACCAACCATAGTAGCAAATGTAACAGAGATGAAAACAAGGGATGCATTGCTCAGATTAACATCCATTGCAGTGCTGAGTGCCGTAGGAACAACTGTGAAAGGCAAAGGCCATCGGTAGCATTAGTTGTTAGACAAGTTAATGATAATAGCAACATTTTAAACATGAAAACAAGTAAAACTATAGTTGTTACAACTGAATCGTGAAACCAAAATAGAAACCGATAAAAATTACCTTCTTAAAAAAGGAGGGGAAAAAAAGGATAATTATTCATGGAACAACAGATGCTTGGAAAATTTGTTGAATTAAAATAACTTCCACATCTAATTTCTATGCCTACAGAGTTCATTTGGAGGAATGCTTTTTTAATCACATTTAACAACTATCAGAATAAATCACATGAAGATTGGATACTAGGTCTATTTGGTATTCTAAATGTCATCCACTCATAATTTCTAATAGCTGAAGTTAGATATGTTAGATATGTTATCCTAAAAAGTATCATTTCTAACTTCGGATTTGATTGTTATGCTCTAAAAGCAAACAAAATCCCGGAAAAATGGAGGATGAAATCCTCAAAAACTTGAAATTCTCAAATTCAGTACACAGGCCATCGATGAAAGTATAAGATACAGGAGTTCACCATAAACCAATTTTAAGTCCTTCATCAATGATACAATAGGATTCTTTGACCAGTCAAGCGCGCTTGAATTGGAAGAATAACATGCCTGAACTGGATGAATAATGTCCTTTCATGCAAAAAGGGCCCATTAAGCCTACATTTTTTGGTAAAATTTAGTCATTTAGGCTGTTAAACAGACTGTTTTTCATATAGGAAAAACTTATTTATTTATTCACTTGATTCAAATCAGTGTTTAGATTAGATGAAGTTTTAATTAGATTAGACTATATTACCCAAAGTTTGCATCTAGCTAGAAGATAAATTAGGGGCATGTTCTTTCTAGCCTTTTTTAAACTAAAAAAATGGTTAACAAGTCAAACTTACACAAACCGCATATTCGGTATGTATAAATTTTTCTTCACTTTTCTCTCTCTCTCTCTCTCTCACACACACACACACACACACACATATATATATAGAGAGAGAGAGAGAATTCCCTCCAACAAAAAAGCAACAAAAGTAGCTAAAAAGTACAACAGCTTAGAATTTCTTATTTCCCTTAAAAACTAGAACAAGGATCCATTGTTGTTGGGCTGTTTATTCACACTTCTAGCTACATCAGTTGATGTCAAAACCCAAATTACATTCTTGAATAAGGTTTGAAGAGGATAGTTTATATGATGTGGTGCCACGATAGGAGAAGACAAACACGAGGACGTACTAACATGGATTTGTTATTTGGTTAAATCCTAGACAAGAGATTACTTGTTTTTCTCATCTATTTCATTATACGAATCACAACTGTGA
Organism: Nyctanthes arbor-tristis; assembly: GCA_963692815.1. Classification (NCBI taxonomy): domain Eukaryota; kingdom Viridiplantae; phylum Streptophyta; class Magnoliopsida; order Lamiales; family Oleaceae; genus Nyctanthes; species Nyctanthes arbor-tristis. The sequence continues at coordinate 3,606 of CAVNYN010284893.1, read as the reverse complement.
AAGCTACCAAGGGCAACCAGAAAGTTTAGTTAATGCAGCATGTATTTCAGTTAAAAGAAAAATAATGTGATAGCCTGTAAATGGTAATTGGTAGAAGTGGTGAGGCATAGTCGTTATGCAAGGACAATGCGGCGTGCAATGCAAACAACAGCAAAGCCATCACTGACATTAGGTTGCAAAAATGGGGTGTCGTAAACCCACAGAACCCACTCATCTTGGATAATGTTATATAGAGATCAAGACCAAATGGAGACAGCAATTTAACCCTCCCCAATGCGTACCTAATGCCACTCCGCCCTCAGAGATTTCCACTGTGGGTTGGCAGGACTGTCTAGTCGCCACGATTCGGGTCACGTTAGCAGGTTGGCCTTCAGCAGACCCGCCACATTTAAATTAAAAAAACAAAAATAAGTATAAATACGGAGAGTTCCAAAAAAATAAAAAAAATACAAACGGATTACCAGACGGCGCAAAAATCACCCCGCCCTGACTTTTGGTGGGTCACAAGGCGGGGCAATGAAATTTCTTCGCAAGACCGGATGGTCAATCCAACCCAAACCCACCCCGTTATCGTCCCTAAGACCAACACACATTGTTCGGCCCCTCCAATCCGAATTCTAGATGATATAGTCAAGGATTTTGAAAGTTCAATAATGAGGTCAATACGTATTGGACAATCAGGTAAAAGAAGAGAAAAATGCTATTCTAGTAGTGTATGAAGGTGGTTTATCTATATCAGCAGTTATAAAATAATCATGATTTATTTATCAAAAGATAATGTTGTAAGAATAAACGCATTTCCACTGCATTTAATAGATTGTGGTATGACGTCGCAAAAAGGGAGAGAAAGGAGAAGATTATTTCGATTGAAGTGAAGGAGATAGGAAAATAGGAGGGATGGAAAAAGCTAAAAAGATGATAGAGACAAAGATAGTAGAAGATGTGAAGCAAGATCTATGATATCAAAAGGCATGTGCAAAAGATAGGGTAATTGTGACTTACTAAATAAAGGATCATGTCAAATTGACAGCATCTCCATTGCATTCAAGCTTTCACCCCCTAATCCATGTCCATGCATTAGTGATGCTCTAAAGATGTCAACGTCATAAATTTTATCGAACAATCTATTGACTCATGGGTGCCAATGATGAGCAAAATAAAGGAGTTGATATTGCAAGATCAAGAATCAAATCTTCTCAATACTGTGACCTAGTCAACTATGTGAAGAATTAGCACAAACGAGCCTCTCATAGAAATATGTGCAACCAAGCAATTCTTTTATATAAGCAGAAATTGATTTCTTATATATTCATTTACAAGATAATTTAAAATAAATTTTTTGATTATATGGAGAGATAATTTAAAATAAATGTTTTGATTATATGAAGATTTGACTAGATTAGATTTCTCAAACTTTATTTGACAGAGTAAGTTAGGTTTCTTTTTTTTTTTTTTTTTTTTAAGTTGGGCTGGTCTTCGGTCAAACCAGACCGAGAACTCACCCCCGACATTTAGTGATCTTTGTTCATAACATGAAGGTTCGGTAATTCCAAACCATTGTATTATTATTTCTATCGTGGTTATGGATGCACCAATCAATTTGAAAGCAATGCCTCGTATTCACAAAGCATAAAAAGTGCTGGATCTTAATTTCAACTGAGAGAAATAAATAAGAATATATAATCCATGTTATTGTTTTAGAAATTGGATAGCATATATCTCCCATATAATCCGTGCGAACCAAAATTACTACATAATTCCCCAAAACTTATTCCCCCATCATTCTATTTATATATTTTGCAATAGAACTAAAAGACTAACATGGGCATAGTATTCAGAATCATATACCCTTTTTTTCACACCATCAACATAGAAGAAACATGAAATGCTCAAGCGAAAGAAGACGCAGCAAAAAAAAAAAAAAGATTAAGTATTGCAAGAGAGCTCAATAGCCTTAAAAAAAAAAAAAAAAGTAAAATAATAAAATATTAGGAAGAAAAAGAATTATCTATCAAATACGCAGCCGAATTTAGCTCCAAATTTGACTGGAAAATAGAGAAGTGTTCCTATATGTCAATTGGAGAAGCTATTAAATAGCTAAATAAAATTACTTCAACAAGAAAAGATACAAAATAGCACTATGACTACCGTTTTGCTAAAGAATTCTAGAAAAACAATGAATGAAGGACGTATGAACTACGAATCAAACTGATCCGTTAGAACACTCTTTTGCTCCATGTCCCGTTCAAGACGCACTTAAGATGAAGTTGAAAATGAAGTTACTCCTAATGTTATGCATGACAACCATATTTATGGAATCAAACACAATCCAATCTGTCACATTCTTTGTAGCTGATTAATGAGAAGTCCACATTGAATATAGAAACCATAAGTTACAAAGTAAAACAAGCTCATAAATTAATTTGAGGCTATAATTTCACTATGCTCAAAGAAAGTTCAAATTTGTATAAAAATGGTGCAATTCTACACCTAGCTTTCTGGCGAATGAGGTCAACAGATGGAAAGAAAATTTCCATCAACCAGTGACCAAGCAGTCAATTAAAACAATATGGTTAATCTTTTAATTAATTGAGTCAGCAATCAGTTAGATCTGCATTTTTCAATTTTTGACTTAATATATTTGCAAAGGAATAAAAACTCAGTTACAGTGGCCTCTGATAAATTTAACTTAGGGTTAATTTCACAAATCGCCCCCAACCTTTGAGTTTAGTCTCGATTTCGTCCCCAACCTTTGTTTTGACACCCCTTTGAAAAATACACATAAATCGTCCCTATTTCTACTGTTCCGCCAAATTTTTATCAAAATGACAATTATACCCCCCCATAAACATTTTAAATTTTTTTTAAGAGGTTTAAAAATAATAAAAAACTAAAAAAACCCACCCCACCCCATCCCCACCCCACGTCCCTCTCCCCGTCGGCCGTAATTCAGGCAGCCGGCCGCCGGAATGGACCATTCCGGCGGCCAAAAAGGGGGGATTCACCCCCCTCTGTGCTTCCAGAATGCTGCCAGAAATGGCAGCGATTTCGATTGCTGCCGTTTTCTGGCAGCAGAAATGGGGGGTGAATCCCCCCCCCCATTTCGCTGCCATTTCCGGCACCGAAGTGGGGGCGATTCACCCCCCATTTCTGAGTTTAAATGCTGCCGGAAATGGCAGCGCTCTTCCGATCTGCCATTTCCGGCAGCATTTGCCGCCGTTTTCTGGCAGCAGAATTCGCTGCCATTTCCGGCACCGAAGTGGGGAGGATTCACCCCTCATTTCTGAGTTTAAATGCTGCCCGAAATGGCAGCGATTTCGCTGCCATTTCCGGCGGCATTTTTACTGCCAGGATGACAGCACAAAGGGGGGTGAATCCCCCCATTTTGCTGCCATTCCCCGCAGATCGGAAGAGCGTCGTGTAGGATTCACCCCCCCTTTGGCCGCCAGAATGGACCATTCCGGCGGCCAGCTGCTGGAATTACGGCCATCGGGAGGGAGACGTGGGGGTGGGGTTGGGGGTGGGGATGGGGTGGGGTCGGTTTTTTAGTTTTTTATTATTTTTAAACCTTTTAAAAAAAATTTAAAATGTTTATGGGAGATCGGA